>VDFB02000017.1:106688509-106712317 GCA_007258455.2 Sequoia sempervirens | reverse complement strand
TTATCACCTCTTTTGTGGTGCGGGTTCTACTCTTAAGTGGGTTTTACTTTCACCACACACTTTGTTCACCTCTCTTATCTCTTGCATATACTGGATCGAAGATAGGAACCTTCTTCATCTTGAGTATATGCTCCTTCTCTCTTCATCTTTGAATTCTTCTATGCATTATTTGGGGACGACGCATAGTATTGAGACAACCTTTCACATCGAGGTCTCTTTCACTTGTATTCATGCGGATTCGTCGAATATTACGTTCTATTTGCAAGAGCTCCCACCTCCGGAAGTACAAAAGCAAGCAAACCCTCTAATGATCATAGTTAATATTAATAAGATTGGCATAAGACGTACTCTTTTTGATGCTGGTTTGATGCTTAATGTGTGTAGTATTGATATATTTCCTAAGATTAATATTGATTCATCTTTTATTAATGCTTCTTATGTTGATATTTGTGGGTTTGATAATGTTAATCAACGATCTCTAGGTACGATAGTATTACCTTTGTAGCTTGGACCCGTTACCATGCCTACCCTTGTATATGTTATGGTAGAAAAGTTTCCTTATAACCTTCTTCTTGGTAGACCGTGGATTCATGCTATGGGTGCAGTCTCGTCTACCTTACACAAATCAATTAAGTTCATTTGTAACAATAAAGTAGTCACAGTTAGGGCTGACCCTGAGGCTATGCACTTATGTGATATGGAAACTGTTGGTCAGGTTTTGGTTGTGCCTACTCTCATTCCTTCAGTGTCTTCCAATGTGTCAATGTTTACTCCAGCAGTACCCACTACAAAGGATACTCTTGAGATAGATGTCCCTAAGGAAGATACTTCTGGAACAAGGAGTCCTAAGTGTGTTCCTTCCACCTCTCCTACTGTTCGGTGATGATTGGGGTTCCTTATACTTTAAAAACTCCTTTCCTTTTATCCTTACTTCATCATTTGCTATCAAAGTGTTCTCTTTTGTATAGCAATGTGGATGCAAATTGAGATCCTCCCTCTGAAAGAGATCAAACTTAATATTGGGTCCATCTTGAGAGTTAATTTGCCAGATGAAACCTCATCTTCTCTTGTGAATAGTCAAACTTTTCTCCACAAGTGAAAGGTTTGCTTCCTACTCCTCATTCTTTATCTAAGCAAGAACATATCTTGTTGCAGCTTCTAAAAGCCCACTTGATTACTCTTCCTTCTACCTGCAAGAAATTTTGTAAGCATAAAGATTCTTTCTATGCATACCATCGAGTGCTTGGGAATTCCACTAGCGAATGTAAAGCCTTGAAGGACAAAATACAACAACTTAGTGATTCAGGTGCCATCAAACTCCCATTTGATTAATGCACCTACCTTTACTCTACTTGACAAGTGATATCAAGGTTCACCTCTATCCTGTCCAAGGTATTTCCACATAGTTTTCCTCCCCTATATGTTGGGGGTAGTGGTAACTTGTTTCAGAGATGTGTGTCCTTCTTAAGGACCCCTCTCTTCGCTATGTCTTTCAAGAGAAGCGTCCCTTGGGTGGACCCCTTTTCTCTTTTGAAGGGTTCCTGAGGGACCTCTTTGAAAGTCTTTCTTTCAAATGAATTCCTTACATCTAGCTTGGGGGTAGCCTGACTAGATCTTTGCACGCTTCAAACAACGACCTCAAGTGACCCCTTTTTCTTACCGAAGTTCTCGAGGACCCCTTTCGAAGTTTTTGTCCGGTAGAACATTTAGGTATGTTCTATCTGTATGGTAGACATGTTCATCTATAGGTAGACAACGCTTTTTAGATGTCGACCAGGGTAGATATCGACGCTTTTAGACATGTCGTTCCCACTCTACAATATTGTCGCCGAACTCATGGAGTTCGCTCTTTGGGATTTCCTTCATGTAGAGAGCCCGGCTGGGGTTTCCCCTTCATGTGAGGAAAGTTCTTTACAGCGCTCTCCTGTAAGTCATGGGCTTGTGGCAGCTTTTCATGATACAGGCGTTCTCCTCCTCGAAAGTGAGGGCTTTGTCGGCCCTGTAAGCGGTTCACTCCTATGGCCTGCATTTTCACCACACACTTTGTTCACCTCTCTTATCTCTTTCGCTATGTACCTGACGAAGAGGAACCTCTTCTATCTTGGTATATATGCTCCTTTCTCTCATCTTGAATTTTCTATGCCATTTGCTTTGGGGACCACGCATAGCATTGAGGACAAACCTCAAGACAGGTTCTTCACTTTATCGACTTGGAATCCTTACCTTTATGTCTTCTACTTACTGCCATCCCATGTGTGCTCTGCCTAATGTATTGCCTTTTGGTAGATCAAGATCAAAGGCTTCCGCTTAAAGAATTATCCGCCTCTATAGCATCCCACATGGATGCCTTGTTTAGTAGACTGTCACTTAGTGTGCATTATTAGTGGATTCATATGCCGCCAAAGGTGAAAATAAGACAAACGACCCTATGTATTTCCCCTCTACATTCTTGCCTCTCCCAATTTTATAACCGCCTCCTTTTAGCATCCTTGAGTGGCTCATTTTAGCCCTTTAGGACAACCTCTTTCCCTCTCAAGATGCTCCAACACCCCTTTTTAACAGCCACCTTTACATGCTAATTTTGCATTGAACTTTGTGCCTTCTTGGTTTGCGTTGTTTTGTAGCATGACGTGTCCAGACACTAGCGTGTCGCATGGATGTTCGAGCATCACGTTGGTGTCCTGCGATGTTTCAATGCTCAGACAACTATTTTCAAACATGTTTTCCACTTGTCATCTTAGTTTTTCGGTGGAAACGGCTCGAGATTCTCCAAAACGGCCCGAGAAGCTTCTCTTCCCTCCTTAAAAGTCCTTCTTTCACTTCATTTGGGGGTTTTCTTCAACAACTAACTCCACTTTCCAAGTTTTTAGCTTGAATCCATCACTCACTTGCACATACAACTTGTTGTAGCAGCTTCAAGCTCTCACAAGCTTCCATTACAACATTCTTGATAGCCTTCTTGGCTCTTGCAATTCCATTTCCATGCTTGTGAGCATCTTGGGATTCTATATCCCCTAATATTTGCACATTCTATTCATGATACGGGTTCTCCTCCTCGAGCAGGGTTTGCTTTTATCACGCACTTATTCGTGGTGCGGGTTCTACTCCTGAGCAGGTTTTGCTTTCACCACACGCTTTGTTCATCACACTCTTTATCTTCTTGGCTATTCATGGAGGTGGGAACACCAAAACGGGGGTTTGATCGAGGCAAACCCCTATACAACCCCAACATTCTCTCTAGATATTGCGCTTGCGGGTTTTGAAGACTTTTGTTCGGTGGAGGCTTCATCGCTCATACGGTTGTAAGTATTCCTTTCCTTTTCCTCTCCTTACTTTTATCATTTCTATTCCTTTATCTCAGTGTTCTCGTTTTCTATTATTTTATTGCAATTTGTGGTCTTAGCATTTAGAGCTGAAAGAGTCACTTTAGGCATTTTTGTGATAAACTCATCCTCTGATTCGTATGAGATGCCAACGCACTTTTGAGACTCTAGCATGCCGCATTGTTGTCCGCTTTATGCACTGACGTCCTCTGGCTGAGAGCCTGTCAATTTGTCTAGAGACCCCCTATGACCTTCTCTTTTGGATTCTAGAACCTCCGCACTGTTCCATTGAGGTGATATAGGGCAGTTCACCCCGTGAGGATCTTTGAGTGAAGAGAACTCTTAAGTAGCGAATCCCCTCATATCACAATTATCTATCTCATTCACTTTATTCTACTTCTTTTCAAGTGTTTTTAGAGAAGATTCCTTTTTCATTTCATGCATTCTAGTACTTGATTCCTCCAGTTTAGTCTTTCCATTTACCCATTGCACATATTGCACATGCTCTTTCCTCAACTTCTCAAGAGCAAGAATAATCTCTTTAGTCAATACATTATCTATCTCATTCACTTTTTTGTGCTTCCTTTCAAGTGTTTTTAGAGAAGATTCCTTTTTTATTTCATACATTCTAGTACTTGATTCCTTTAGTTTTGTGTTTCCATTTTCCCATTGCACATACTACACATGCTCCCCTCCTTCACTTCTCAAGAGTAAGAAGAATCTCTTTAGTCAATACATTATCTATCTCATTCACTTTGGTTTTCTTCTTTTCAAGTGTTCTTAGATTAGATTCCTAAACCACAAACCATAAACCCTAAACCCTAAACTGTAAATGATAGCAAAAACTTCTTTTATAAATATTGTGGCAATAATAATATAAACTTTTTAAAGGATAAGATAGAATAAGATTAAATTATGCTAAAAATTGAGAAGTCACCATCAAATTGCGATAGCTATTGAAGGATCAAAAATAGTAAAGGAAGATTGGTTAGGTCATTTATTCTATGATAAACACTATATCCTAAAGGTATAGACTTTTTCATGAGTTGCTATATAGAAGAAGATATATAATAGTGGATAGGTTTAGGAAAATGAGATATTATGGCTAATCTAGGTGTGTAATGTGTGAGTAGGTAGAAGAGAATGTAAATCACTTATTTCTAGGTTTTCCCTTTTATAGTAAATTCTACTAATGGCTATGTTCTAGGCTAGGATAAAGATGAACACTTCCAAAAGATATGGAAAAAAATACTTCATGGTGTGGCCAATCATATAAATAAAGTCAACATTTGCTAGTGTGTGGACCTTGAGCTTGTCCTTACCAATGTAGGAACTTTGGAAGGATGGAAATGCAACGATATTCCAAATGAAGTAAAATATAATGGAGGTAACATGTACTATAATGCATGAAATGAAAAATAATCTACTCTAAAAACACTTGAAAAGAAGTAGACCAAAGTGAATGAGATAGATAATGTATTGATTGAAGAGATTCTTCTTGCTCTTGAGAAGTTGAGGAAGGAGCATGTGTAGTATGTGCAATGGGAAAATGGAAATGCAGATCTAGAGGAAACATGTACTAGAATGTATGAAATGAAAAAGGAATCTTTTCTAAAAGCACTTGAAAAGAAGTAGACCAAAGTGAATGAGATAGATAATGTATTAACTGAAGAGATTCTTCTTGTTCTTAAGAAGTTGAGGAAGGAGCAAGTGCAATATGTGCAATGGGAAAATGGAAATGCAAAACTGGAGGAAACAAATACTAGAATGTATGAAATGAAAAAAGAATCTGCTCTAAAAATACTTGAAAAGAAGTAGACCAAAATGAATGAGATAGATAATGTGTTGATTGGAGAGATTCTTCTTACTCTTGAGAAGTTGAGGAAGGAGCATGTGCAATATGTGTAATGGAAAAATGAAAATGCAAAACTGGATGAAACAGGTACTAGAATATATGAAATGAAAAAGAATTTTCTCTAAAAACACTTGAAAAGAAGCAGAGCAAAGTAAATGAGATAGATAATGTATTGACTAAAGAGGTTCTTCCCGCTCTTGAGAAGTTGAGGAAGGTTCGTGTGTAGTATGTGCAATGGGAAAATGGAAATGAAGAAGTGGATAAAGTCAAGAGATTTTGTATTGCATATGAATTTGTCCAAGAAAAAAAAGTAAGAGATGATGCTATAAGTGGAATTGAACAAATGAAGTCAAAGATTCTTGAACTTAAGAATTCCATGGAACAAATACAATTGGAAAAAGATGATAAGGAAAAGGCAAAATCAGATCTAAGTGTAGAAAAATAGAATCAATTAGGAAATGGGAAATGGTATGGATATAGAAACAATTAATATCTTAATGAAAAGTGAGTCGATAATTAATTGACTAATGTGGATGGTAACTTGTTTATATGCCACAAACAAATCAACTTAAGATCTAAGTGAGAACCAAGTTTGGAATTTGATACTAACCATCCCTATCAATTAAATTTTTTGTTGACAGTAAAACCCTTTACTAGGCCATTTTTATTGCATATCATTTTACCTATTAAAAAACATATTAAACTAGTAGAATCCTTTACAAGGCCATTTTCATTCCAAAAAATATTTGAAAGATCCAATTAATATTATGTATTTTCACCAGTACTACTCCAAAGTGTTCCTCCTTTTGAGAAAATAACTTAAAATTCAAATCACTACTCATATAGCTCACTTTTATTGTCATTACTACTACTAATACCAACACAAATTTTGAGATCCTTTTAATAGGTCCATACAAGAGTGGCTTATTTCTCAAAATCACACATATTGAAGATCTATTTATCCAATATTTATTCTTAAGTTTTTATATATGTACTAAGCTTATATCTTATGACTTGCACATGTTTATGCTAACATAATCATGATGTTTACATATTTTCATTGCTTATGATGTCAAAACCTTAAACTTGTTAATGATTAGAGGGCTTCCTATTTAGCATTCAAGGTTGTTGCTATTGGTTTATGGCCCCAAGTAAGGGCAACATTGGTTGCAATTTATTTTTGATCACCAACATGATCAATGATGATTACATATTTTCATTACTTATGATGCTAACATCTTAAACTTGTTTATGCTAAGGGGCTTCCTATCTAGCATTCAAGGTTGTTATCATTGGTCTATGGCCCCAAGTAAGGGTTATTTTGGGATAGTTTATTTTTTTATCACCATACATCTTTGTCACATGATGATAAGTTCATATTCCTTCAAGCATTGAGTCTACCAAACATATTATTTTTTAAATATTTTCTCATTTTCTTGATACTAATTGTACACTATATATGCAACTAATTTGAAGGGTGCATACATTAACACTCTCTTTAATGACTATTATTTCTAGTGATTAGCTCATGTTCATGATGTTTACTATCACTCCAAGAAACACCTTATCAATTTTCTTATGGCAACATCCTAACTCTATGCAGGTAGAGTTCTATCATGCAAATTTCCTATTGGTAATGCATATTCACTACCTTATACCCATATTCTTTTAATTTGGCATTTTTGCTCAAAAATATCCTAATAGTTGTATTTATGTTTAATTTTATGATTATTTTTAGAATATTAACGAAATGATACTCATAGATTTTTTCTTTTCTACTTGCAAATTTTTACGTGGAGTGCTCATTATAAGAGAGCATGTAATGAAGCAACATCCAAATCCATATTTGTATTATTTTTATGATTTTATGTATATTTAATTTTATATTGGTTAGTTTCTTTCCTTTCAATTATATCTTTATATAGTGGTTCACATATAAGATCAAAGTGGATGCAAAATAAAATGAGCAAAATTATATACCTCGTTATTTTCCCTTGAACATCTCCATCCTTAATGCAATAGCTAACATGTAAAATGATGTATATTATGTGGTAATTAGCAAATAATTTGATCTTAGCTAGTTTTCATTTACACTTATTCTAGCATCTAGACCCATTATTAAACTTATCCATTGATAATCTTGGTTCTAATTTGCATGTTGTGAAATTAACCTAGGTTAATTCTAAGATTTACAAAAAATGAACCCAAATACTTTTTAAATTTAAAATTTGCCACATGTGTTTCCCTATAACTAACCATATTGTAAGCCAACTAAAATACAAAAATATTTGAATTACATGCTAGGTTGTTGTATGAGCATACAATCCATATTTTATTTTGGACATCTAATAAAAGAGCTTTGTATCAACATCACACTATCATAAGAGCGAAGATATTTATATTGCATTCTTACGATATATTGTCTATTGTCTTTAATATCTATTGAAAATCATTAAATTAATCATATATCCTTGGAGTTTCACTAAGAAGAGTATTCCTTGACTAGATAGCTCTCAAATTCACATCATCATTTTTATGCAACATACTATAGTCAAGTAAAATAAGTTACAAACCTAGAATTTGGTAGAGTTCAACACTAAGCATAAGGGTCAAATCCACATATATCAAAATTGATTCAACACAATCAAGTCATTTCTATAAAAAGAAAAAGTAAAATTTTCTTCTTAATTTATCTTTAGTCATCCTACATGTATTACTTCATTATGTGGAAAATTAATTAGACACATGACAAAGTCAAATGGACATTAAATTGTGATTTAAGAAAGCATTATTGTTTTTAATATTTTATGTCAAATAATGAAATGCTTTGCAATTCAATTGAAGAACACAAAACTATAAAAAGTTGATTCACTAATGTAATGATCATTTATAAAATTGTTAGTTGTACCTTCTTTACCTCTCATAAGTTGTTAGAAATAATATGCAATTTAATTGATTGTGAAGAAAAGAAATGAAACAATCTATTAAATAGAATTTTGAACATTAAATTTTTTATCAATATCAAGATTATGTGCTTTTTCACATATGCATTTCAAACAAGAACAAAATTTCAACACAGAGTGTTTATGTGTAAAGAAATACATATTATAAAACACAGAACAATTTATTATAAAACCAAATCAACATCGATGGGTATTAATAAAACAAGATAATTTCAGCTGACAATCTTAAATCCATTGAATGATATCAAAATAAATCAAACTCAGGGTTGTACATAAGACTAAATGGGGCTTTTACACCTGCTCGCATTCACTTCTGCCAGAAATTTCGGTGGCGGCAAATATACGCGGGCAAAATCCTTCAAAATTGTTGCCCATCATTTTTAGCGGCGTCTATCCTTCATCGGTTGCTTTCTTATTTTCTGAGAGTGAGTCTAGTCAATTAGTAGTTTCCGTGGGCTGCGCTCTTCGCGGTGCATGAGGTGAGCCTTGGAATGAAAAAACCCGGCTGTCTATAGGCTTTCCAGCTATCCATTACCAGTTCTGGTAGCTCGTAGAAACCCTAGTGGTAAAAATTCTGTCTTTCCAGTTAGCTCTACAACAGCAATGGATCCTGCTCAAAGTGCTGAAGTGGGGGGAAAATGAAAAAGACTTCAAACCAAGCGCTCATTATTTAGAGGAGCATCTGTTTTGCAAGACAACGAAGAAATGATGAAAAACGAAATCAAGAGGAAAATAAAAAGGAAGGCTGATGTTGTAGTTGACAGATTTGATAAGAAGAAATTTGTCTGGAATGCAGAGGATGAAATCGTGATTCTAAGCACACTTGCCAAATGCATGGAAAAAGGTAATCCATTGCCTAAAAATCCTCTTCTTTATAATCAAGTTAAAAACCTACTAAATAATGAGTACAGTGATAATCAATTCAGAAGCAAATTGAAGAGATTGAAAAAGAAGTTTAAAGATAATTTGGAAAAGGATAAGGATTCAAGCAGTCCACATGAAATGAGTGTTTTTTTTGTTGTCAAAAACAATTTGGGGTAATGAGAAAAAAAAGGAGTCTGCCGTCAAGGGAAATAGAAATGAAAGTAGAAATAAAAAAGTAGCCATAAAGTCTGAAAATGAAGAAGAGGAGATGAAGAAGAAAGATGGTGATGATGAGATTGAACCAAATACGGCTGCACACGAATCTAATGGAGTGCAGGAGGATATATTGTTGAATGTGTTCAAGAGAGAGCTAAACGGAGGAGAAGTGAAGGTTTTTGAGTTGATTAAGAATGCAGTCAAGGAAAATATGGACAATCTGAAAGAGTTCTATAAAAATATGCTCCGAGAGAATGATGAAACGATGAGCAAGCACAAAGATGAATTGCTTGCATCAAATCAGCATATGTTAAATCGAAACAGTGGAGACAGAAGCTAATATCAAGCGATTAGCTCTCTTGCAAAACGAGTTACAAATGAAGATGACAAAGCTACGTAATATAAGTTAGATTTTTATTTGAGTTTTTAAAGTTCCATGTAAACTTGAAAATATATAAGTTATATAAGTTTTAAGAATGTAGGAAATTTTAAGACTTAAAACTTTTTGGTTCACACTAACTTTTTTTTACTATATATGTTACAAGTTGAAACTTTACCATCAAAATTATGTCTTTATCCTTTTGTTTATGGAGTTCGTCCTACTGGGAATAATGTAAGTCCTTAAGTTTCTATTTTGGTTTGAAAATGCATAAGTTATTAAATTTTTAGTTGGACCTGAAATTATATGTTTTTAGAATGCTGGAATCTTCGACTTGACAGCTTTTTGTTCCAAACTAGCTTTTTAGTTTATTTTAGTATGTATGTTGCAGCTTGAAACCAGTTTTTATAAGTCATGATTCTAGTTACACATGTTAGAAGTAAATTATGTCTTTATCCTTTTGTTTATGAAGTAAATATCTTGATTGATAACGGTTTTATCGTTGAAATTGTATCTGTTTCTCTGTAACTTTTAAACCAATTGAATAAATTTGGAAGATAGTCAAAACGAAAGAATATATTTTACTGAAATTCGAAGGACACCACAGAGAAGTCACCATGAGTTGTTTCTACATATGCTGTTGAATATAAGTAGAGGAAGAAATAGATCATCTTCAAGCTAATTCAAAGTTTCTATACTTACAAATTTACAATACTGATAATTGTCTAATGGATAGAAAGAATCTGTGATGATCCTAAAATTATCTGCATGTATGCTAATTTTTATTTCACCTCTATCTAGTTTTCAGACTCTATAGTAAAATTCTCTGAAATATATGGTCTTCAATTTGGTGATTGTGCATGTAATTCAACTATTAGAATGTATGTGATTCTAATCATGATTATAAATGTAGAAAGTGAAGGTAGACTTTTAGGTCACCACCAGCAAGATGTCAATTTGGTGTATGAGGCATCCCATAGAAGCCCACATGGAGATTGTTTTACATTTACCTTATCACTTGTTTGAATTTGTATCTTTTCAGCTTTCAACCTCTGACCAAGTTTGTGATAAATCTAGCCTTGCCATTTCATAAGCATTATTAGCATCCACATAAGTGTCAAAGATGAAAATTCCCTTGAAACATTGTACCTTGGAAAGGCAACTCGTTAGTTGTAAAAAATGTAAAGAAAACTTATATGGGAGCAGGGCTGCTCAGAAATTACACACTAAAAGATAACTTTTATCTATTCTAAATTGGCTTCCTTGAGTCTTGAATTACTCTTCGATTTTCCTCTCAGAATACTTGCATACAAACTGAAATAATGTGTTTATCCAGTTGAGATAGTTGTGTTCACAGGAAAATGCAGCACAAAGTCTGTGTTTACCTGTGCATGTGCTTGTCAAATGCAAAGAGTTTGTCAAGCAGTTTGAAGACTCAAGAACAAAGTGGGATACAATAACAGTGAAATTTGTTCAATGATCTTATTGGAGGAGAGAAAATACCCAAAATCCATGATCATCAAAAGTTGAGCTCTGAGTTTAGCGAGCATGAAAGAAGGAAATAATTAGTACATATCATTAAGGCATACGCGCAAACATGATGATCGTCGATCTAATCAACAAACATCATTTTGATTTTCTGAATTATGTTAGTGAGTGGTACCAAATTGGATGTTTTTGTCTTAGTTGAATTACTGTCCACATTTGATGGCTGTAGTAATACATGAAAATGTAGTGTAACTTCGTTACTCCTGCTTATGATTGCCAAATGCAATATGCATTGCATTAAGGAAAGATTGAAATGAAATGAAGGAATTTTAAAGATCCCCCGGAGATCATGCGGTCTATGGGAGGTACCTAGGGAGCACAAAATTTTACAAATCATTTCAAAGATATTTTACAATCGCTTCTTCCTATATATTTTAGCCGATAGTTTAGCCGATAGGCTATATTTAGTGTGAGCTTTAGGCCGGGAAGTTGTCTCACGCCGCAAAACTGTCTGCTGTCGGAAAACTTCGTCGGGAAACTTCATCAGGAAACAAGACTTCGTTTCAAGGAACATTGCAACCAATATTTTCATTTAAAATGGTAGACGGTTTACAATTTATACATTATTACCTTTTCAGTGCAAAATCTGATTTGCAATTGATAGTTTTGTTTAAAAGGCTACAAACCCCGAAGCAAATCAAATTTTAGTCGCCTCGCATGAAATCTTGTCTCGAGCCCTAAAACCCCGATGTTTTCAGATCTTTTTCGTTTACCGTGAATAGATTGAAGTAGCAGTTGTAGGTAGATTGCTTTTGGTTAGTCTGATTTTAAAACATTTCTGCTGTGTAAGGGTTTTGTAAATTTTTCCTGCAAATTCTGCTCATTATTCTCATTGATCTTTGGCAGCATGACAAAATTTGTGCAGAATCTTGAGGTAAGTCACTTGCCATGGTTTCAATGAGTTTTTCTTTTTTGAATTTGCACGCAGCCGGATCATTTGCCGTGGTAAGTCAATGAGTTTTATTCTGTTGTGTTTTTATTTAGAATTTCACACATTATTGCTCAGAGTAGTATAAAACCTGATTGTATGACGTGACTCGAACACGTGACCTCAGGATATGGAAAATAGAAAACTGGTGTTGCTGCCGTGCATGGATCTGCGCAATGCTGTGTAAGGGTTTTGTAAAATTTTCCTGCAAATTCTGCTCATAGGACTTCCAGCAAGGCACCCACTTACTTACACATGCACCAGACATGGATAGCTAACGAATAGACCAATCTGAATTTTCAATGGCCTAACCAGGATCTTCGGCAAGGCACCCACTTAATTTCTTACACATGCACCAAACATGGATAGCTAACGAATAGACCAATCTGAATTTTCAATTAAGGTATAAATATATTATGTATTTGTTCTGTCACTTGCTATGGGTTCTTTACCAACAGAGTAAATAGGGCTCTTCGCCAAGGTACCCACTTTTATGTTCACATATTTACCAACAGACTACTAGGATTTAAATGATTTAGAAACACACATATAACAGAGATAAAGCGAGGAGTAGAATCCAAAACTGATAGTGTATAGTCTTTATTAGGGTGGATCAACAATGAGGGTTTGTTTTGGCTTGCTCTCAGGGTCAGTATACTCCTATCTTTGCTTCTTCACTGAAAATCAAACTTTTGTCTAATTATAAAACATACATCTCTGTCAATTGCAACAGCCAATTCATTCTTTAATAATAATTTAGTAAATTCTACTGGCAGGAGATAATATCTATCGTCAAAAGCACCAATCATGTGTTGGATGTGGTATTTTATTCAATTTTAACTCCTAATACTTTTACTGCGAGGGTTCATCCCATTCAATATGCAAACTTACTGTGTATATCCCAATTTTCTCACTTGAGCAAATCTCGTTCTGCAACTTACTTTGTAAGTCCCAATAATTTGATCACTTGAGTGCATCCATTCCACACTTTTGTATCAGGTGGAGGTACAGATCAAGGCCTAATAATGAGATAAGCTACAATGGTTGATATACCCTGAGTTTACTCCAATGAGATAAGCTACAATGGTTGATATACCCTGAGTTTAGGATGCCACATCATGTTTTCCAGGAAACTTGTAACAGTCTAATCTTTATCAGTCTCAATCAAGAATGGTATAATTTCCAAGAAAGTAGGGAAGTAGGCCATATCTATTTTAGGAAGATTATCATTTAGAAGAACTACCTAACTGGCAGATCCCAGTTTGAGTTGGGATTCACTTTCATCCTATACTTGCTTATCATAGTTTGCATACTTAGAATCTTTGTGGGTTTATTGTTTTCTAATGAGTGAGGCATTAGTATCCTCCTCACCCAAACTAAACACAAAACTAAATGAAAAATGACATACATATATATATTTCACCATTACACTATCATAATTAAAAAATAAAAAATGAAAATCATTAAGTTTCCAATGGCTTAAGATATATGTGTCCCCCGCTCACAATTTCCAAACAGATAAGGTACAGATTCATTCCAAAGAGCTTGGAGTGCATGCACACCGTCTCATACAATATTTTTGGACAGGAAATTTGCGCCACCTTAGTCAGCTCTCGCAGAAATACCCTTTCTGTGATGTTTTTAGTTTATAATCAAGATGGTGTCATCAGCTCAGCCAATTAGCTAAGTTTAATTGAGAATTTGAATTGAAATGTGTGTTGAGATGAAGCATCCATATTCTCCAGAGGAGCTTCAGCTACCTGGCTATGTTCCCATCTTCTTCACCCCAACTTACATTCTGAGTGTCTATATGGTTGCCTCCTCTTTGCTTTTTCTGTTCACTTGGATTTTATCAGGTACAATCTTTTATGCCTTTATCTGGATATGTCTGATTAACTATATTAATCATGATTTTTGTTACTCATTTGTTTCCAAAACTAAGAAAATGCAATTTTGAAAACCTAAATAGATCAAAACAATTTGAAGATCACACAGAAATTTTTGTCACAAACATTAGACATCTGTCAACATTTGTAGGTTTTGCATAGTACTAAGTGATGTGCCTGAGCGATCTCTCTTGTGAACCATTTTTTTTCGGTTCTATTCATTTTGAGTTATTTTTTGGTAATCTTCCAGCATACGGTAGGCCTTCTGCATATATGGGATGCTTTTGTGGGAGCAAAGGGACTTCTTTACTTTATTTTAGGTATATTGATCAATTTTTGTGCAAAGTAGCCGATCGATCCTTGCTAATCTACCTACAACATGAGGCCCTCCAAGTTTTTTAGTCATTGAAGCCTGTGTTATGTAATGTTCCCTTTTAAACCTCAGCAGTAAGTGAGTGTCCTGTGAACAGGATTTATGTAATGCACCATCCTTTGATGAAGGTATCCTCCAACAGTCTTCTCTAAGAAACTTTCTCAGTCTGTCAACAATTGTAGAGCCTGAAATAGCAACAATAGGCAATCAATTTCAATGTAGTGAAATGCAAACAGCAATGAACAACCCATTTGGGATTTTGTTATAAAAGGTTGAGATCTGTATCTAGGAAGGAAGATAGACCTCGCTCATGGATGGCCTCCAGATTGCTGAACACCTTATGCACAGGGATGCTGTGAAAAGCACTCTCGTCATCTCAACAATATTGTATTGGCGTCTGCTAGGTCTTTAATGTTTCCAGACTCTAACAATGGTTTTGCCTGCATACCATATAATGGATCATTCAAAATAATGTATAAAAGAGAACTTTTGGGACAATCTGGGTTGTAATCTTTTGTACTGATGTTTCAATTGAACTAGAATCCTCTGATGGTGGGTGAAGAAGCTCACCGTAATTGTCACTACCAAGACATACAAGAAGAAATATCCCCAAATTTAAATACAAAAACAAGAATGTTCTGAAGTCTTCATTGGCTATTTTTTCTGTATTCATACACTGATTCAGCCAAAATTTTCTATAATTTTTTACCACAATTATTATATTTGTCATTTTGGAATATGTTGTTAAGCAGCTTTGCTATGCTGACCCAAACAAGAATGTTCTGTTCTGAAGTATCAAAAAGCTTCCTACCAGAGACAATTTCCAGCAACAACACTCCAAAAGCAAACACGTCAGTTTTCTCATCAACTATCCCCTGCATGAAATACTCTGGTGCCAGATATCTGCTCAAAATGCCACACCCATTAGGAAGCCATGAGAAAAAAATTGTGTGAGCTGCAAGTTACAAAGCAGGATGATGGAAATGCTTAACTTACCCTTAAGTTCCTTCAATGGGAGTTATGGAGTGGTGGGTCCATTGCCTTGGGAGCCATTTTGCCAAACCAAAGTCTGAAATCTATAGCAGAACCCAGTCAAGGATCCAAATAAATGTATGAATATTCATTTAGATAAGTTTGTAAGTTGATTTTAACCATCACCAGATCTAAAGGATCATGCAACTCTAGAATGGCAAGTTTGCTCACCTGAGGGTCAAATTCTCTACCTAGAAGAATATTGGCTGCTTTGATATCCCTGTGAATGATCCGCCTTTGGCAACATTTGTGCAAATAATGCAGTCCCCTAGCTATACCAACTGCCACCTTGTACCTTACTGACCACTCCAGCACTGGAGTATTCGTATCTGAGAAATTTTTAAACTAGATCTCACTTCACATGGTCACTTGCAGGATAATTAAAAAATAAAGGCAATGGTTTATAATTTGAACAGGCTACTCAAAAGAGCTGCTTCAAAGAATATTAAGTTTAACTACCTTGGCATCATGAATGCAACTGTCAGTGAAACCATGTTATGACCATTGTCTGGACCCTAAGGCACTGTACTGACATATGAGAAGTAAGCAAGGGTGACGCCTAGGTTCTACAGGTTAAAAGAATTCAGGCCACATTGCCACAAAGATGCAGGACAATGGTATTAAAAGAACTATAGTTATAGCAGAACTATTTAACCTATAATTTGGGAAAAGGCTTCCATGATATCTCTTCGTATGCTCTCCTTTCCTCAAAATTTTCCCTGTTCCTAGGAAAATAGGAATGTAGTTCTTTGTGGTACTTGGCAGTCGAAGTTATTTGTGGTGCAATGGCCAAAAGATAAAGAGAAGAGTTTCAAAAATTTACTAGATTGCGTACTAGCACTAGTCGAAAAGTTGAAGCAGTTGTGGGGATTCTCTTCAGAGATTGATTTGTCATCTCCATCATTCCTAAAAGGAGGAGAGGACCCAATTGAACTCTCTGAAGAAAATGATTCTTCCTCATACCAAGAATTAAGAAGCTTCCCAGCAATCACTAGGAAAATATTTTGAACTAAAGCTCTATTATACACACAATCATGAAATTAGGAATTCTCAATTCAGAAGAAATCACACATCAATTGCATTCAATTCCAATACAACCCATAAGGGACAAACTGTGGTAAGACGCATATTATTTCTAAACTTTAAGTTTTCTTCCCAGCAATTTCTAGGAAAATATTTTTACAGTAAAGCTCTTTCACACACACACAATCATAAAAGTACAGTTCTCAATTCAGAAGAAATCACACATCGATTGCATTCAATTTCAATATAACCCATAAGAAACAAACTGCAGTTGGAAACATATTATCTTTAGATTTTCAGTTTTCTTTCATTTTTAGATCAAAGGTTCTAGGTTTGACAAAACAGCAATTTTCATTTTTGAATGTTGAACTAAGCTCTAGTCTTCATTGTTATTAGGTTGGCTGTATGAGGAGCTCTGATCTGCTTTCATAAACTGTGATTCTCTGCCATGCTTTTCAACTGCAACATCAAAAACAACCAAAGCAATACCTTACCTCAGTTTTCTAACAGGTCATTTGCTAAAATATGCTCAGAATGGGCTTCTAAATAAATCTGTTTAATCAAAATTTACAGGGTTTTAGATATTTCCACTATTATCAAACTTCACAATCAAATTTATATTTATTCCTGAGACCCATTTTTACATTACTGCCTTCTGGTGCTACCTACGAATGCAACGAGTAATCTAAGAGATGCTAACCAAAAGATTGGCATAGGCTATGAATATACCAACTTGATTTCCTACATTGACAAGACCAGAACAATGTGTTTACGGTATGATATAAACCTAAGTGTAGACTTGGGCGAGTACTCAAAGTATAGCCGAGCCTGCTTAAAGTATGAAATACAACAGAGAAATAATAAAATAATTACGAAAACTATGGAAACAATTCTTACATTATATTCTTGAAAAATTTGTAACGAGTCTGGGTGAGTCTAGCAGAGTCTATTAAAATGTTCCGAGAGATGACAAAAATAAAAAGAAAAAGAAAATACTATTCAAAACAATCCTCTATATTATGTTCTAAAAAAATTCTGGGGTTTTAGGCTTAGTTTTTTAGATCCAGTTGGAGTAAAAAAAAATCTGTTGCTGGTACTTCTGAAGCATGAGTTTCAATGCGATGATATAAATATGTTTGTCTTTTAGTGTCCCAGCAGGCTTCAAAAATTCACAGAGAAGTCAGTTGAATCAATAATTGTAACAAGAAACTATGTTTTATATTTGTAATTTGTTTCCCAAATCAATACATTAGGGCCTTTTGACTTAAGAAGTTTCGATCTCATTCTGTATAAATTTGCATCTCATTCTGTAGAAAATGTGCATGCAGGAAAAAATTAATTGCTGGTTCATAGTAAGTCACAGTTCATACTGCATCAGGTAAGTATACAACACTATCGGCGAATTCCTTGCACCTCCCCCGGGTGCAAGTGCTAGTTAATAACAGTGATTAAGTCCTATGAGATCCTTCACTTTCATAGTCTTTTAGGGTCAACTATGTCATAGTTTTTTAGTTGACGTAGTTTTTTTGGGTCAATTATGTCATAGTTTACTATGTCAGTTTTTTAGTTGACATAGTTTGTTGGGTCAATTATGTCATAGTTTGTCGGTCAACTATGTCAATTTTTTTCATTATAGCAAGGTTTGGATTTGGATATAATAGTCCTTGGATCTTTACCTATAAGCATATCCTTCGTTTGTAGCTTGTAGAAATCAAGTCAGTGTGCTTGAACCCTAGATCTCTATCTGTGATTTGCTTTTCATTTTATCTACAACAATATTTTTCTTTTATGCAAGCTCCCATTAAATATGTTTCCTATACTAAATTTTGAAGAAAGTAATGTTCAAAATCAACAAATTATTATATTTACAAAAGGAATAATCAAGGTGGTTATAACATAATAAGATGATTGATGTGGGGAAATAATCTTTTAGGAGAAAACTCTATGTACCCAAGTTAATTTAATTGTATTATTCAACAACTAAAGTTAAATCAATTGTATTTTTAACAATTATGATGTTACAATACAAATATTAGGTCAAATTTTCAAATGAGTATCATCAACATTCATATTTTAGAGTTAGTTTGGTAGCATTAACAATATTAACCATATAATCCCATTTGAAACCCCATCCTCAAGCACCAATAAAAAGATACAATTGAAACCACAAATCACGAGTGTTTTATCAATTACCAAAATCACAATTCAAAACAATGATTTAGAAATTATATCGTAATTGGTTGAAATCCAACACACAAGTTGTTCATGGTCATCTCCATTTAAAATTAAATATGCTCTTACAACTATGATACCCTACCATAAATTTTTGCATAGTTGAATCATCAAATGGGTGCTCAAATGGCATGTTCAAATCCACTCACAAATGCATTATGATGCGTCAAAGTTGGTCAAGATTCTAATGCTCATGTGTTTAAAATATGTTGTAACTTTCATTTTAGAATGTCATAAAATGATAATTCTCAAAGTATTGACATGAAAAATAATGTCGACACAAAATCTTATACTACATTTCATAAAATGAACCAAACCAATAAAAATAATTAATAAATAAGAACATTAGGATGCAAAAATTGAGATTGTTTACAACATTTTTTTTGTACACCTATCTCAAAATAACTATTAGATGCTTGTATTTGATTATTTGCCATCTAAGGTCATTTTTGCAATTGGAGGTCAACCTTGCAATTGCAAACTTGATTCTTGCCCTCTTAAATTTTAAATTGAAAATTTTGTCAATTGACACCATTTATTCTCTTGCCCTCCTAAATTTTAAATTGAAAATTTGGTCAACTACCACCATTTATTCTACACATCCAAAATTCACAAGTTTGCTTTGGTCTTGAAGCAATAAAAAGATGCAATAAATATTGAAACATTTATATTTGGTGCACTAAAAGGAGTAAAAATTTGACATCATTTTTGGGGACCTTCCTACGCTATTTGATCTTTTACACACATTTCTATTTGTTGACCTAGGAGAACACATCTCATGATACAAAAACAACTCTTTTAAGGTTGTTAATCTTTGAACAATAGAAAAGATAGATGAAGTAGATACAATTAATGTGGAACAAATAGTAAGGTTGTGCAAATTATGAGATCAATACTGTACGTGCAAGACATTTTTGTGAGTTTAGACTTGACTCTCTATAGCTTAAACAAAATATTTTTATTATGAGGTGATTTTGTGAGTTTAGACTTGGCTCTATAGTTCAAATAAATATTTTGATTGAAGTGATTTACATATGTTTATAATCTTTCACTAATATTAAGAAATCATAGATTCCACATTTTCACATGTATCATCCATTCTTCAATCACATAGTTAAGTACATTTATTGTTCACATTTATTTCCATTGTTTTGCATTATGTTGTTTTATAATACTTTAGCCAATAAATAATCATTGATTAGATCTAAGTTAATCTATGCTTATTTGTATACATCTAATTAATTTAGACTAGATTATATTAGAGAAATTTTTGTTTACAACTATAAAAGTGTGGAAGAATAGTATTTTTAATAATCATTAATTACTTCATTATTTATTTAATTGGATAAGTTAAATGACATAAGAAAAATATAATCTTTTCAAACAGTAACTTAAAAAATCTACTAAACTAAATTTATTAGAAGAAAAGTGAAAAACCATTCAATTATGTGAAAACTAACACTTACAATTCATTTGATTCAAGTATTTATGTGATTTAAAATAATGATGACATAAAAAGTATAATCTTCTTAGACGAGAAATAGAATTAGAAACCATCCAATTAAATGCATGAAAAAACATTATTTACAATTAAATTTAAAGTATTAAAGAAATTATTTGGTTAAATAGATAGTTTTCTCATTTTTTTTTTATAGAAATCTAATAAATAGGAAGAATATTCTTCTCAAATTTTAAGAAAATTTAAAACTATAAAATCTAGTGCAAGTAAATTTTATTGACTAATCTTTATAGTAGATGTGCTTCACCATTTTTTTTTTATAGAAATCTAATAAATAGGAAGAATATTCTTCTCAAATTTTAAGAAAATTTAAAACTATAAAATCTAGTGCTAAATTTTATTCTAATCTTTATGTGAGTGCTTCACCTTTTTACCTATTTTTTTGAAATTCAATTAAAAAAAAAATATATTTTTGTTGTTGGAGGCTTTTACATCAAATCCATGAAATCATTTAGCTACTTGAGATGAGAGCATGAGTCCTAGCTTGAACTTTTTCAATTTTAAGAATCAAGGATTGAAGGGTTTCCATTTTGCCAAAATCATTCAAGGCATGATATTGAAACCTCTTGGTCTAAGAGTTAAGGACTGAGGGGTGTCCATTCTACCAAAGACATTTGGGACACAGTCTCAACCTTATCCCTTATGGTCTCAAGAACCTTGTACCTAGAAAGACTTGATTACTAGTAGGCTCATTAAAAACCATTCAATTTCACCAATAAACTATAAGTCTATTGACAAAAAACATATCTTTTCATATTTATATATAAATATAAAAAATAACGTTTTTCAGTTAATTTTATGTAATTAAATAAGTTAATAATCTAACAATTTCTATGTGAATAAATTATGTGTATCCCATTTCTATGAAAGTGTGGAAAATAAAGAAACGAGTGAAGTCTTCTCTAATCTTCCATGACAAATCTAGAAGTTTAGTCAATAAAAAGTGATGTCTTACCATATTTATATCAAAATCTTGAGTTCTTCTCTAATCTTCTATGCTTTTGTTGACCCTCATCTTCATTATAATTACATATTTCCTTGCACAATTTGGAGAGTAATCAAAATATAATTAGTCCCACTTTTATAGAAAAGGATGCAAAAATATAATGCATTAGTCACACCTATTTGAAATGCATGGCTCATGCCTATTTTAACACTTGGCTTACACCTATTTGTTAGCACCTATTATTATTATCTTCTCAAGAATCTCCTCCCTTATCAAGCTCTATGTTGATGAAAATGCATTCAACCATAGTATTGCTTCCTTAGTGCTATCGACATTACATTTTTGCCTTTAACTAATTGTGTACTTAATATCAACATCATTTGGGTCCCTTCATTCCAATTAATGGGATTATATATGACATCATGTAACATGGATAGTCAAATCCCCTTGTGGATTTTGATTTAAATATCACTTGAAGAGTTACAATTAGTTGATAGCAATCTTGTTCGAGAAATTCCCTCTTGGCTACTAGATATGAGTCTATGCTACACCAATCTCATAACGAATCATTTACAAGATTTCATTTTTCCAAATATTTTAGTTTGGAAAGTAGAGGTTGTCAATGTGTCCAACAATGCATTATGTGGACATATACTACCAATTCGGCCTCCTCATATAAAAACATTATTTCTCAATGATAATTTTCGATAGAAAATATTCCTTCAAGGTTGCAAGGTAGCTCTTCCCTACAAATGTTGAATTTGGCAAATAACCATTTCAACAAAATCATCTTTCTAAGCATAGCCAATTGTTTCTAGTTTGAATTGTTGAATTTTGGGTGATAATAATTTGGGAGTTATGATATAGTCTAAGTTTAGTAAGCTTAGTCAATGACTAGCAATAAAGAATAACTAGTTGAGCAGAGCATTTCCTCCCTCAATATGAAATTGCACAAACTTAGCTTTTCTAGATATTGGTTAAACCTTGTTGAAACACTAGATTTCAAAGTCAATGGAGAACCTTTTAGAACTAAAAATGTTAGCAATGAGGAAGAATAAATTTGAAGCTAGTATTCCTATAGAATTTGGGTAGCTAAATTACCTCTAAATCTTAGACATTTCTTTAATTCATCTATCAAGGTTTATGCCACATAATATTTTCAATTTACAAGTAATGTTGATAGAACCACAATATATCCATTCAATTTATCAACCAACTTTTTTTTATGTATGTGGATGGATTGAATATGAATTCTAATGGTAGAGATGAGCACTGCCCATATATTATCTCCACCATGACATCCATAGACCTCTTAGACAATTAATTGAATGGTGATCTTTTGATTTTGGAAAGTTGAAAGGGTTGGTGTTGCTCAACTTATCCATGAACAATCTCAATGGCACAAATCATTTTTTTTGGATAAATTCCAGGGGACTTTGGATATTTGAGTTACTTGGAAGTCTTCAACTTGTTCAACAATAAGCTTTTGTTACACCTCGTTTCTTAGATACTAAGTTACTTTTACCTTCATGAGTAAACATGATGATAAATGCAAATTGTGACTTTAATATGTTTACTAGATGAATGAAACATGTAAATATGCATTAGGATGTTATTGCTATTAAAGAAAAGATTATGTTTTATATTGATGAAATGCGATGAAAGAATATGTATTGCAATGTGAATATTTGAATGCTTTGTTGATGCAAGTGTTTTATGATGCAAATAGATTTAATGTGAACAACTAAATACCTATGCAATGTATTAAGTTGGATGCAGGAACATATTCAAGCCCTCAGGTATGCAAGGAGGAGTATCACTTAGGAGAGGAGCTTGGTCTAGTAACCCTTAATAAGTCTAACTGAGCTTTCACACACACACTTCTAGTTGGTCAAGTTGAGTTGAGTTAGTTTGGATTTGGTAAGTTAACCCTTAATTGAAGTCTTGGATTAATTGGGGAGTATGTTTGGTCATCTTTGATTGGTTATGATTTCAGTCTTTGTTTTCAAGATTGGTTCTTTGGTTGAATTGCATGTCTTGATCTCTATATTAGGTTTGAATTCTTCTTCATATGATTGTGTTTATATATTATTTGATGAATGCATATACATGGGATGCATATATGTATATATTGTTGGAATATGAAGTCAATTTTATTGTTATTCCAACAGTGACGATAGTTGACATAGAGAACTAGCATGTATGTTGATATGTTGGTAACAGGTCCCAACATGAAAAAAATCATCCATTTGAAAGCTCAGCTTGCTAGGGAGTTTGAGATGAAGGACCTAGGTAGAGTAACTCAGATTCTCACTTTGAGGATACATAGAGACAAACATAATAGGAAAGTATGGTTGTCATAGAAAACTTATGTGGAGGAGGTTCTACAATGCTTCAATATGCAAAATGCACAACCAGTTAGTACTCCATTTCCTATTCATATCAAATTATCTTTAGAATAGTGCCCTAGCATAAAAGTAGATAAGACACAAATGTCTTGTGTATCATACTCATCAACAGTTGGTAGTCTTATCTTTCCCATGGTGTGCAACAGACTAGACATTGCACAAGCATTGGGAGTAGTCAATCGTTGTTGAAATGATAGAGTCAGAATGTCCCTAATGAAGCCGTAGTCTTCAATGGAGGACCTTGTTGGTTATTTTTTAGAACCAAACTTGATCTTACCACTTACCTATGAATCTGCGAAAACCTAAATAATTA
>VDFB02000017.1:106582152-106681784 GCA_007258455.2 Sequoia sempervirens | reverse complement strand
TATATATATATTAATATTGATATTATAATATATAATAATATATATAATATTGAAGCATTGTTGTAAAGAAACATATAACACGTATTTGATATAATACATTGTTATTATCATAGCGTATAATTAAGCACTGTTTATATTTATATTAATGGACAACGCATGGGTGTAGCGTGAGAATGAGTAAAGTTTAAAAGCTTGCACCAACAAATAGGTATATAATGCATAAGGAATGAGTCTAAAGCCTTTAAAACATCAAGTACAGGAAATGTTTAGAGTTTGAAATAGAGAGGGAACTCATGTTACTGCACAAAAGTAAATAACATTGTAGTAGCATTTAAATGTTGAGTAATAAGAAACTTTGGCAGTGCTGGAGTAAAGCGCATGAAGTCATAAACAAACCAACATGTGAGATATTTTTCCAAGACTAAGTCAAAATGCAAGGGCAAAGTGAATACTCACGTACAAGAAACTTTGACTTGGTCTTTATCAATAGCAACACAAAAGAATAGGGGAACATGATGTTTTGGCGGTGCCAATATATGAAAAGTATGAACTAGGTAGAAGTCTAATCTACAAAAAAAATTCTAGCATGTGAAGCAAATTGAAATATGAGAAATGGTCAAATGTGAAGCTGGCCAAAATGAGTTGACCTGTAGAAGACATTAATCTTGCATTTTTTATTGTCATTCTTGATGTCCATTTGAATAAGTGACTCATTCACTATGATGAAATCTGGTCGAGCATGTGTTTATTGTGCAATGTTTATAGTTTCCACCTTTTCTTCTTCTTGTTGCGTCGAACCTTTTGGATTGAGAAGTGTTAATTTGATAGCTTGTTTCTAGCCTGTAGTTGCTCACATTTGTGTATAAATAGAGGTGCTTTCTCCCTCAAATGGGATGCATTATGCACGCTTGATGCTTATTTTCTAAGTTGATATCATTATGATTTTTTGAGTTTGAGATTTTGTGAGGGGTTTTTGAGAGTTTGTGAGAGGTTGTTGAGAGTACGCTTTTGGTGAGTGGAAGAGAGATAGTTGGGAAACGCTTGTTGATTATGGAGAAGAATGAGCTAGGAATCTAGTTTAATCTTTGGAAGCTTTACATAAAGATGCATGCTAAATTCAACTCTTTTATGCATTTTATGTTTTGAAAAGATTGTATGAATTTGTTTGTCTTGTTTGGAAAGTAAGTTATTCTATTATGAATTGGTTATCATCTTCTTTAGATAAGTATGAAAGATGTTTGAGAAGTCTAGTTTTTAGTAAACCTCGATAGAGGGTTATATGCATATACTATATACATTGGATTATGAATGTTAAGTGGTTACCATGAACTATATAAGTAAGATTATATAGAACTTGATGCTTAGTTGGTGAACACTATATTGTATTACTTTGAAGTGCTTTAATACTAGGTAAACCTTCATGGAAAATGAGGTTGGTAATACAGAGGGAAAGATGGCATGATAGAAATGTCATCATTGTTAGGTAGCAATGTTATGCAAACCTTGATGGATAATCTTTACCTGATTGATAACTTATTTCTTCTAGAAAGTAGGAAGATAATCTTTCCCTAGAGTTAGGGCATAAACTTGAAAGGTTATATCAATATTCAATAATAGGGTTGAGAGTTGTATTTAATGGTTATGATATTTTCTTATTTTGATTAAGAGTCTTTTCCTATTCACAAAATTCTAAAAGAGGACACATGTTTTAGTAACCCAAAACCATATTGTGAGAGGACTATCGGTGTAAAAGCACCAACTCCTCACAAGTTGATTATGTCCTCCAGATGATATACAAATATAGTAAACACGTGAATGTATGAGGTATTTGAAAGATAATTTTTATGATTGGTTTATGTTCACTTGAATGTTACTTTACCTTGGTTGAAACCCTAGGTTAGGAATAATCTATTTGGTAGGGTTATTTTTTGGTTACTGATTGAAACAAATAGGTTGAGAATTAGCCTATGTGGACTAATTGATCGTTTGATTATGGATCATATCTTTGTTTGAAGTCATTTATTGTTGAAGATTATACTTTTGATTGAGGTCATTATACCTTTTGATGGGAGTCATTTATTGTTGAGATTACGCTCTTGATTGGAACTTTTATTGTTGAGATTGTACTTTCGAAATAGAGTAATTTAATGATATGAAGTTATGTTTATCTGTATGGTTAATTGGTAAGTTAGAGTTACTTTGAATTACTTAAGTAGAAGTTTCATAATAAACTTAAGAGGTCAATAGGTTATTCCTGGGGTTAAGATTACTCCATGGCGTAAGGGGATATCTTATGAATAGGATATGAATGGTCAATAAAAATTGAGCTAGGAAGGTGGGTGAGCATGTGACATCTATTCTAGATTAGGGGTGATGAATACTTTGGCCAAAGTAGTGTAAGTTGTCATTATTTACACTTTTAGTTCACCATGATCCGAGCTTATGTACTAGGCAGGGAATGTCATATGTCTAGGTTGTAGCCATTATGTGATAGATCTAGAAATGTATAGGACACACCACCAACTCAGGGAAGGTCCTTTTTATTATGGGGTTACCAAACCAATCTCTTTGTTGAAGGGAGGGCCATCTTACCAAGTTAGGTAGATGTGTGGGGGACCATAATGAGTATGTGGTTAGCAGAAAATCACTTGAGTGATGCTTCTTCTCATCAGTAGGTGACCAAGATTTGATGGAGGGCACTTGGACCATTCATATACCTAGTGCTTGTGAGATCATGAAAGCTATGTAATTATTTATGTATCCATTTCTATGGAAGGTTGTAAAAGAGTAAATGCAATCATGAAATTACGCAATATGAAATCAATACTTTGGAAAGTTGAAATACTTTGTTGTAATGCAATGAGAAATTTTGGAATGATGAATATTTAAAATGTGCATATTATTCTTATATATGAAAATAAATTTTTTATTGCTAAGTGTTAGCATCATAATTTATTTACTTGAGATTAAAATCATAGTAAAATTATTGGGTAGAACAATGGACATGTTACACCTTTCATGCAACATACCATACAAGGACACATGACAACATTTACAAAATCTAAATTACTTAAGATGTATGCTTCCAAAGAACTATTCTTGCCTAAAATTTACACCTTTCATTTATACATTTACCAGTCAAGAAGAGCAAGGAAAGTGTATGGTATGATATTGGAGTGGGTTTTGGAGCTACAATGGTGCCTATTATGGTAATAAATAAATAAACAAGTGGGTCGACATATTTATTTCCATGGCTTCTTAATTTGACAATATAAAATTATATTTCTTTTTGAGTGTTATTTTTTAGCTATAATTTTTCTTGTTTTTATCTTTATTTTCTAGATTTGAAATTTCATTCAATTTATTAATATTTTCTAAAAAAATATTTTTGATTTGTGTTTGTTAGGTTTTAGAATAACTAGAATATTTCTAGTATTTTTTAATAGATAGATCAAATTCATTGTGCAGTGAATTTTCCTTCTGTGAATTGTGGCCATGAATTTTCCTAGAGCCCATAAAAATGCATAACTCTATGTTAAAGAAAATGGAAAATTATAGTCCAAAAATGTGCCATTTCATGACCTAAATGCACTAAATTTTTTAATGCGCTACAACTTTCCATTAATGTGAGCTATATCACGAATTGCAAAATTTTACTCTTATTAGCCAACCATATTTATAGCTTTAGTTGGGAACACTTATATAAAATAAAATTAGAAACAAAATATTTTTGTGAGCTTTAATTTTCATTGATTTGTAAATTTTTAATTTAAATATTTTCTATTTCTATAAATGTATAGTAATAAAAGAAAACTTTTATTTATTATAAATATATTATTCTAAATAGAATTAGTTGAAGTTAGGATAAAATTCTTTATAATTTATATAATTTTATTTTAAAACCAAAATCTTATAAAGGGTAAATCCACAATAGTGAGTCCCAGATTTGGGACATGATATTTTTTAATTCAGATAGAAGTGAAAAGTAAGAAACACTTTTGTTCCAAGGTGTAAAATGTAAAATTTTTTTGAACAAAGGTAATTTCTATAAATGTAGAAAAATAGACCTTCTTGCAAAGTTTTTTTTTTAATAAAAATGAGATACCTTCAAATGAAGGCCCTAAAAGTGACCATTGCATCTTAGGTTTCAAATTTTCCTCAAAACTTAAATTTCCAACCTTGGGGTTCGACTAGCAAATGAAGTGAATATGACAAAAAAATTTGCAGGATCATAACACTCAAAATAAACTTTCCAATGACTATATTTAGTTTGACTAATATTATATTTATTTTCTATATTTAATTTGACTAATATTATATTTATTTTCTATTTTCTAGTGAACATAGGTTTTTAAGCAATTGTCAAGGTCTTTGTTTCACACACATGAAAAAATAGTTAAATAATTTGTTTTTTTGAAAAATATATATGTACTAGGTATTGATGTTCTTATTTCAACAAAAAAGAGAGAGCTAATTTAGATGCATACACAAAATGTTATGAGTTATATAAGTAACATGCGCTTAAATTATAGTTGATCTCACTTCAAAAAGTTAAAAAAATACAACAAAAAATTATGAAAAAGATTTGTGCACTAGATATTAGTGTTATAAATCTATGTTTGAAAATTTATATTTTATCCTTTCTACAAATAAAGTTATGCTTTATTAAAGTAACATCACTTTTTAAATTATAGTTGATCTCACTTCAAAAAGTAAAAAAAATGTAAGAAAAAATTATGAAAAAGATTTGTGCACTAGATATTGGTGTTATAAATCTATGTTTGAAAATTTATATGTTATCCTTTCTACAAATAAAGTTATGCTTTATTAATGTAACATCACTTTTTAAATTATAGTTGATCTCACTTCAAAAAGTTAAAAAAATGCAACAAAAAATTATGAAAAAGATTTGTGCACTAGATATTGGTGTTATAAATCTATGTTTGAAAACTTATATTTTATCCTTTCTACAAATCAAGTTATGCTTTATTAAAGTAACATCACTTTTTAAAAATACTGTTAATTATAAAAATCAAGTTATTAAAAGTTACATGAAAAAATTCAAATTATTTCTTAAAATTAAAGAAAAAAAGAGATGGAATCTAAAAAATTACTAATTCACATCATCTTCAAATTATTAATAGTTTAGTTGCTATATGTGTCAAAAATTGAAACTTTGATTAAAAATGTCAATTTAAATGATCTATTTTGGTCAAAAAGTGGGACACACAATTGTAAGATCACCCTAAAGTAGCTTTAGCATGCAATATTGAATAACATAACTTAATGTGAAATATATGCTAACTTTTTGAAAGATAAAAAATATACTACCTTTATGTTAGTGTAAGGTCATAGTAGATTTAAGTAAGGGAATATTTTCCATGGTGAGAGGAAGACAAATGAGATACCCCAAGGAACTCTGCCAAAGCTTTATTTGTAGAAAAAGTGTCTAGAGGGGGTTAGGTAGATTTGCACCATTCATGTAATAATCTTAGTATGTAACAAAAGAAAGGAAGAAGAATCAAGAAATTTAGAAAGCATATTTACATCTATTGATATAAGAGTACGAACAACAAACTTAAAAGTTAAGTATAACAATTTATTGCTATTCAAACTCCAAATAATAAGTGTGATTTATAAGTTATTTAAAAAATTGCTTATGTTAATTTTCTTGCTATTTAAGATAAATTAGAAAATTTTGATCACTTTAAATTAAAAATTACCTTGGATCAAAACCTTCTTTGCTAAATTCAAGTATAGTTTGTGGATTAGTGGACATTCAATTCATTATATTCTTTAGTGTCTTTGAATAAAAGGTCTTCACAATGTTATCACATTACCTATATTTTAAGAAATGAATAATGTTATATTGATATTTCCTTTACACATAGATTTGAGCTAGATAAGGCTACATTTTTAGAGCTTTTATATGATTGCATTTTTACCTATTTTTTATTTGTTTAAAAATTTCAATCTCTACGTTCTTTTCGATTTTACAAATCTTTAAACCACATGATTAGATACAATTCTTAACAAATTAAACTTGGAAAAAACTTGAAAGACCAAGTAAACAAAAGCAACCTTTCCTAACTTGGGAGTGAAGGAATATTATCTTTGGCTTTGATCCTATTTGGAAGAATATTTATTTTGTACAACTATGATATAGTTCTTAAGCTCATTTGTAACATTAGTAGATGAGAATTCCAAATTTAGATATGTAACTCCATGTGAAGGTGAATCTTCAATAGAGGGAAAAAATCTAGATAGAGGAGGAAGAGTTGAAGAAAAATACGAAGAATTTTTTAGAGACTTAGAAGCCACACAATCTACTAAGAGTAGAATATGAAGAATTTTTTTAGACTTAGAAGCAACACAATCCATAGAGAACTAGAGAAGAAAACTAAGAATTCATTAAGGGATATGCATTGGAGGAAGACCCCTTGATTAGAGTGGAATTCTTAGATGATCAATGTTGAAAGGCCTTAGTGAAGGGAGGAGGATTCATTGCAAAGTATTAGTGACTCAACATTGTTGCACAATCAAGTAGTTGACCTAGAAGAGAAAATTCTCTTCAAAATCATAGTAGCTTGAGGGAATGAATCCAAAAAATAGATTCTTGCAAAGAAAATTAGAGTTAAACACAATCTCTTTATACTATAGTTGTTGCTTCCAAACTCTATTAACGACCTTAGAACTAAATTAGTAGTGGGAGAATTGGAAATGTTCAATTTGACCAAGATCCTTGTGAATGTGAATTGAGAGGCAAGATGAGAGGAGTTAGGAATCAAAAGAGTTTCCCAAGGAACTACCAATGGAAGAGAGACATGAAGGGCTCCATATTTGAAGAGGGGGTGACAATAAACACATGTAGACCTTCTATGAGAAACTTTTACATGTTAGTAGAAGACATACATAGAGCTAAAAAGAATCTTGGTGCATAAGGATATGTTAGAGGACTATCAAAGTGAGTTGGGGTCTAATTTTTTGAAAATAAATATTCGAAGGTAGCTAGGCCTAGCCAAAAATTGTAAACATATAATATTATAACATTTTATTTTATCCCTTCTTTGATTTTCAAGATATCAAAATTGAGATACATGATTTTCAATGGTTCACACAAAGGTTGAACAAGAGAATGGACACCTATTTGAGCATCGAAAGAAAGTGGTGGACTTGATTGATGAACATTTTAGTGACTAGATCTAGGACCTCCCATTATTTGAGGCCATCATAAGAAAAGTGATTTTCCATTTTTTTAACCTTTCCACATAACCCTTCCCAAACTTTTTCTTGAGAATAGAGGCAATCTTCAAAGCTCTAGTGGTGTGCATGAGCTTTATAAAAGAGTTTATAAATATGAGTGACTTAAGTGGGTAAGCCTACAATGGAAAAATGTAGTGAAAATTAGAGATCCCATGAATTATAAATGTTATATTTATATATGAATCACAAAAGGATACTTAGCAGTTGTTTGTTCTGATGCAAGAGCATCTGAGTGGACTGTTGGAAAATGTGCCTCAACTTGTTGGCTTCAACCTCTGTTACAGACTTGGTGTTTTTCCCCTTTGTTGGCTTTCTTTGTCGGCCTATCATTGAAATCTTGAACCTAGAAACCTAAGCACAGGGTTCTGAAAGTTCATAACTTGGCGACATTGTGCTGGTCGCGGGATCGCTGGATTTCTAAACTTTGGGACTCATGTCGCAGGGTTCAAAAGTTCTATAACTTCCTGACTTGCAATCTTCTTGTTGTTGCGGGTTTCAGGAATATCCTAACCTCCGACTAGAGGTTGTGAAATTTAGGTTTCTCCCGACTTGGTGACGTGACCGATGGATGGTGGGACTGGTCTGCGTGGATGGTGTATCAATGGGTTAATTTTTCTAACATTAGATTATCAAATAATAAAGCATACAAACCCAAAGAAGCTATCAAGAACAATGAAAACTAGAACAAGAACGATTATACTTGTCACTCATTGAAGCTTGCATGATTCACCTTCATAGCACCTTCTAACTTGCTGATTGTTGCCCTCAAATCGAGTGTGTGAGCAATTTGATACTAAAGACTATGAGAAATTCCTAAACAAGCTTTGAAGGATTTGAAATATAAATGTCTATGCCTATGAGAAAATGATGAAATGACTATGCTAAGAAATGCCTAAGACTCAGTGAAATAAAATAAATGCTGCAATATCTAAGTATGAGCCTGAGTAGTAAAAAATGTGAGCAAAATTGTCATTTTATAGAAAATGCAATTTTGGACGGATAGACGAGATCGAAAGCTGATAAAGCCTAAAATCAGAGGTCGAGATTTAATGTGACAATCCCTAATCAGGGTTAGGGAAAAATCATTAAATGAGTGGTCAGGATGTCATTTGAGAAAGTCCAATCGATGGTCGAGAATAAATGTGACAAGATAAAGTTTTTTGAAAATCAAGAAGATAAAGACTACTTGATTTATAAGATTCAAAAAATAAAAAAGATAAGAGTTGGACAAAAAAGCAGATTTGAAAAATCAAGAATTTGCTCAATTACTTGATTTTTGGAAGAAGATTACCTTTTTGAATTCAATAAATTTAAAATAAGGATTTTGTGTGATAATAAATAATCTTTTTCAGATTATTTACCAAAATGAACTGGCAGTCAAGAATGTGATATCATTTTAAATAATTAATTTATTTAAAATGAGGGAAATGTTAAATTAGGTAATTAAATAATTAAAGATAATTATTTAATTTAGAGGATTATGACCGATAATTAAATAAATTAATAAATTCATTTAATTATGAGAATTAGTGACATATTAAATAAATAATTAAAATTCATTTATTTAATAATTGAGAAGACATAAATGAATAAAGGTAATTAAATAAATTAATAAATTTATTTAATTGTAAGAGGACAGTAGACCCTTAGTGACGTATTGAATAAATAAATATAATTTATTTATTTAATAATCATGAAGCATAAAAGAGATATGAATTAATTAAATAATAATTAATTATTTAATTAACAGTGGAAAGTGGACCAAGGACATAATTAAATGTCATAATTATGCTAGGATGAAAGTGGAAAAAATAGATCTTCCAAGCCTAGGTCATTTTTAAGTGTCTACAGATGGTGATGTCAACCGTATGATAGTGACATGGATGTTGCGTGGACAGTGGGGACCACATGGAACACGTCGATAAATTGGTACCATAGTAAAAAGAAATGGATGAGTGATGTGTCGACACGTGGCACGAATTCATTCATTGATTCTACATCATTGTTGTGAATCAACAATCATTGGACCGAAAACTGTATTTCTTGATAACGATATATTTGCATTAAATATATTATCTGACTCGAGGGTTGATAGAGAGAAAATATGGTAATATTCTCTTTAACCGAATTTATTGTTGGGCAGCTCAATGCGTGTTGGATGACGGTGTGTGTGGCATGAGATGAAGGAAGCTTGTCGGTGAAGATAATGAAATTAATTAAAACCTAATGGTGGTTGAGTGGTTTTAGATTGTATGCTTTACAAGCATTGTAACAGTGTGAGGCGAACTGTAGTCTGTGAGTGAGGGCGACCAAGAGGATTGTATTGTTGTTGTGAGTTAACATCTAAGAGTGATGTTTGTAACTCTGTATGTAATCTATTTACTGTAATACAAAGTGACTTTACTTGGTGTGTGGGTTTTTTTTTTTCTTCTGTAAAGCTTTTCCCACGTATATCTAGTGTTATCTCTGTGTGTGATATTTTGTCTCTCCTTTTGTTCTGTGAATGTGCATCTCAATGTATGAAACTTGTTTAAATGAATGGTTTTTTCTACACTTCTTTCCTGAGGATTTTTCATTAGGAAGGTGTTTTTCGCACTGTCGCTTTCCTTACAAGTGGTATCAGAGCATGGCCAGTTGTGTTATCCTTGTGAGTAGGGATGGTTTTTTGTGCTAATCCTATTCATTGGGAGTCTTGCAAAATAAGAACCGATTATCTCATTTACAGTTTGAGATGACAAGTACTTTAGGCAGAGTAGAAATTGAAAGGTTCAATGGTGACAATTTTGAGTTGTGGAAACTCAAAATGGAAGACTTGTTGATGGATAGAGACCTCTGGATTGCCGTGTCTGGAACTATGCCACAAAGTATGAAACAAGAAGATTGGGACCTCGTAGATAGAAAATCCAGAGGGTCGATAAGACTTTGTCTTGCCGATTCTATTCTCCTGAACGTCCATGAGGAGAAGACTGCATCTTCATTATGTAAGAAACTTGGTGACATTTATTAGGGAAAGTCTCTAGTGAATAAGTTATTCATGAGGAAGAAGTTGTACTCCCTGAAGATGGAAGAAGGTGCATCTGTAGCAGACCATTTGAATTCATTTAATATGATTGTTGCTCAATTGGCATTTGTGGGTGTGGAGATAGAGGAGGAGGATCATTGTATGCTTATGTTATGCTCCTTACCCGACACTTGGGACCATCTGGTAATTACTATTGGAAGTATAACAACTACTTTCAAGATGGAAGACATGGTTGCCTCGTTGCTATCAGAAGAAATGCAGAGTAAATCTTCTGAGATGGCCAAGGAGGCTCTTGCTATTCAGGGTAGATCAAAGGAGAGAGTCAAGAAGAAAGACAAGAAGTCTAAATCTAAATTTGAAGGGAGATCAAAGTATCCTAGTAAGAAGTCCAAGGTGAAATGCTGGAACTATGGAAAAATGGTCATATCTGAAAGGATTATAAGGAGGAGAAAAAGAAAAAGAAGAATAACTCTTCTTAGAGTGATTCAAATGCCTTCATTGCAGCCTTGGTGACTCAGGCATCAGATGATGTTTGGCTGATTGATTTAGGTGCATCTTTTCACATGACATCTCACAAAGATTGGTTCACTAAGTATGAAAAGTATGCTGGTGGAAAGGTGTACCTGGCAAGTGATTCAACTTTGGAAATTGTTAGCCGTGGAAGAGTCAAAATCCAATTCCCTGACGAAAGAATCAAAGGGATTGATGGCGTGCTGCACATACCAGGTTTGGCTCGTAACTTGGTTTTTGTCAGTAAGCTGAATGATGTTGGTGTGCAAGTTTCTTTCTTGAGTGGAGGTTCTAAGATGAATAGAGGCTCAATGGTGCTGGCTAAGGGTGCACACATAGGCACTTTGTACAAGTTGGATGCATGTCTTGTTCAATGTAACGTCTCTGTAAAGTCAAGCAAAGATTCTCGTGTAGAGAAGGAGAATGAAGCTCCTCTGGGTGAAAATTACTTGGAGGTGTAACTCCCAGCAAAGAAGACCATGTTGTGGCATCATAGAATCGGTCACATAGGAGAGAAAGGCTTAAAAGCCTTGAAAAATAAAAATCTTGTTGAAGGGCTTGTTGATTGTAACCTTGAGTTTGATTTTTGCGAACATTGTATTTATGGAAAGAAACATCGTGTTTCATTTTATTCAATTCCTCATAAATCTTCTAGCATACTGGATTATGTTCATTATGATGTATTTGGTCTAGTGCATATTCCTTCATTATCGAAGTTTAGATATTATGTTTCTTTTATTGATGATTATTTGAGAAGGGCATTTGTGTACTTTCTTAAGAGTAAATCAGAAGTGTTCAGTTGGTTTAAAGAGTTTAAAAAATTGGTGGAAAATTAGACTGGAAGGAAAATTAAATGCTTGAGGATGGATAATGGCGGTGAGTTCTGTTCTGCATATTTTGAAAGGTACTGCAAAGACCATGGGATTAAAAGGCATAAAACTACGCCTTATACTCCACAATAGAATGGAGTTGCTGAAAGGTTAAACATGACACTAATGGAAAGAGTGAGAAGTATGCTGAGCAGTGTTGGTTTGGAGCAGAAGTTATGGGATGAGGCTATGGCTACTGTTACTTGATAAATCATTCACCTTGTTCGACTCTTGTTGACAAAACATCTTTGGAAGTGTGGTCTAGCAAGAAGCCCTCTCTGAGACATATTCATGTCTTTAGTTGTGAGGCATATGCATATGTGCCAAATGAGAAGAGACCAAAGTTGGAGAACAAGGCCATCAAATGTATCTTCATTGGATATGGCACTAGTGTGAAAGGATACAAGCTTTGGAATCCTGTTACTGAGAAGGTTTTGTATAGCAAAAGTGTAATATTTCGTGAGCTGAAGCCTTCAATAGCTGGTCCACAGTTAGAGATAGATAAAAAGGAAAAGAAGAATGATTTAGTTGAAATTCCTTGAACTCCAGAAAAAAAGGAACTACAATGTGTACGTGAAACTGAGGAGAGTTCTAGTAGCTCTGAGAGTTCTGAAGAAGAACCACGATCTCAACCTTAGCCTGTGAGGAGGTCTACACGTGAAAAGCATCAACCTGATAGGTATGGATTTTCTATGTTGGATTCAAACTGTGCCCATGCTTTGATTACCAGCACTGATAAGCCTAGGACTGTGAAAGAGGCAATTAATATGTCTGACTCAAATACCTGGTTGGAAGCCATGAATGAAGAAATGGCATCATTGAAGAAGAATGAAACTTGGGATTTGGTACCCCTTGCTAAAGGGCAAAATCCTATTGGCTATAAATGGGTATTTAAGAAGAAGACTAGTCTGGATGGCAGTGTTGAAAAGTATAAAGCTCAATTGGTCACAAAGGGTTATTCCCAAGTGGAGGGAATTGATTATGGAGAAATATTTTCTCCTGTAGCTAAGCTGACATTTATCAAATTTCTTTTTTCACTTGCAGCTGCGTATGACTTAGAGATCGAGCAGATGGATGTGAAGAAAATGTTTCTTCATGGAGAGTTAGAAGAAGAAATTTATATGTCCCAGCCTGAGCACTTTGTTGAAAAAGGTAAAAAAAGCCTAGTTTGCATGTTAAAGAAATCTTTGTATGGTTTGAAGCAATCACCTAGAATGTGGTACTGAAAGTTTGACACGTTTGTGTTGTCATTGGGATTTGTAAGATCAAAATCTGATCATTGTGTGTATTACAAAACTAAAAATGATCATGTGCTTATTATTACCTTGTACATGGATGATATTTTGTTCATAGGAAATAGTAAGACTATGATTTCTGATCTAAAATCTCAATTGTCTACAAAGTTCGAAATGAAAGATCTAGGTGCAGCAAGGTATATTTTGGGGATGGAAATAAAAAGGGATAGAGGAAGTAGAAAGCTTTGGCTTAGCCATAGTAAGTATATCAACATTGTCCTCGAGAGATTTGGGAAGACTAATTGTAAGCAACTAGTTGTTCTAGTGTTGCAGGGAACAAAGCTATCTATTGAAGACTGTCCAAAGTCACCTACTGAGATGGAGGACATGACCAAGGTGTCGTATGCAAGTGTAGTTGGCAGTTTAATGTATGCAATGGTCTGTACAAGGCCAAACATTGCCCAAGTAGTGGGATTTCTTAGTCGGTTTATGGCTAATCAAGGAAGGCTACATTGGGATGCTATGAAGAGAGTTTTTAGATACTTGAAGGGTACCTCAGAGTTTGCTTTGTGTTATCATGGAAACTTGGTTGGATCGCAGAGATCTCTTAGCATTCATGGGTATGTGGATTCTGATTGGGCAGGGGACATTGACAATAGAAGATCCACTAGTGGATACATCTTCATGTTATTTGGTGGAGCAATGAGTTGGATGAGCAAGTGGCAGGTTGTAGTTGCTTTATCTACTACTAAGGTAGAGTAAATGGTAATAACACACGCTTGCAAAGAAGCCATCTAGCTTAGAAATTTTGTTTAGATATTGGGTTTAATGCAGGGAATATTACTATTTGTTCTGACAGTTAGAGTGCTATTTATTTGGTAAAGAATCCCACTTTCCATGCCAGGATGAAGCACATTGATGTACAATATCATTTCATTTGTGATATGGTGGAAGATGGAAAGGTTAATCTGGAAAAAGGTGGATACTTTGGAGAATGTTGTTGATGCATTGGCAAAGCCTGTGAGCACATACAAGTATACGTGGTGTGCTAGTTCAATGGGCCTTGGGGCCTATGACCTTCAATAACTTTGAGTTTAGAGGAAGCCAATAAGTCTTCATCAAGTGGGAGCTTGTTGGAAAATGTGCCTCAACTTGCTGGCTTCAACCTCTGTTAAAGACTTGGAATTTTTCCCCTTTGTTGGCTTTCATTGTCATCCTATTGTAAAAATCTTGAACCTAGAAACCTAAGTCGTGGGGTTCTAAAAGTTCATAACTTGGCAACATTGAACTGTTCGTGGGATTGCTGGATTTCTGAACGTCGGAAGTCATGTCGCGGGGTTCAAAAGTTCCATAACTTTCTGACTTGGCGATCTTGTTGTTGTTGCAGGTTTCAGGAATATCCTAACCTCTGACTGGAGGTTGTGAAGTTCAAGTTTCTCCTGACTTGGTGACATGACTAATGGATGGTGGGACTGGTCTGTGTGGATGGTGACGTCAGCCGTACAATAATGACATGGATGTTGCTTGGATAGTGGGGACCACATGGAACGAGCCGATAAATTGGTACGATAGTAAAAAGTGATGGACGAGTGATGTGTTGACATGTGGCATGAATTCATTTGTTTATTCTACATCATTGTTGTGAATCAACAATCATTGGATCGAAAGATGTATTTCCCGATAATGATATATTTGCATTAAATGCATGATCTTACTCGAGGGTTGACAGAGAGCAAATATGGTAATATTCTTTGTAACCGAATTTATTGTTGGGTGGCTCGATGCGTGCTGAATGATGATGTGTGTGGCCTGAGACGAAGGAAGCTTGTCGGTGAAGATAATGAAATTAATGAAAACCTAATGATGGTTGAGTGGTTTTACATTGTATGCTTTATGAGCATTTTAATAGTGTGAGGCGAACTGTAGTCTGCGAGTAAGTTCGACCAAGGGGATTGTATTGCTGTTGTGAGTTAACATCTGAGAGTGAAGTATGTAAATCTGTATGTAATCTATTTATTGTAATACAAAGTGACTTTACTTGGTGTGTGGGTTTTTTCTCTCGTAAGGGTTTTCCCACGTATATCTGGTGTTATCTCTGTGTGATATTTTGTCTCTCCTTTTGTTTTGTGAATGTGCATCTCAATGTATGAAACTTGTTTAAATGAATGGTTTTTTTTGCACTTCTTTCCTAAGGATTTTGCATTAGGAAGGTGTTTCCACACTGTCGCTTTCCTTACATGGACTAGCGATCCATATCAACAAAAATAGTTTGATTTTAATTTTGTTGCATTTTTTTGGGTGTTGCAAACAGTTTTCATAGTTAATTTTTTTTGGAATTGAGATCAATTTTGAAGTTCAATTTGAACTTTGGATTCATGGTCTAGGTGTTAGAGAAAAATGACATTATTTTCATTTTCAATTGATAAAATGCTTTATTTAAATCATATTATCAATTTGATCTTTCTTACAAAAGAAATAAACCATGACTTTTGGTTCCACAAGAGAGAGATGAATGTTGACTATAGCCTATGGAGAGATTATTATATAATAAAAAATGATTTTTTTATTTTTTTTATTACAGTATGCAATGTGATATTAATAATGTGTTGAGGATTTTAAAAAACACTCATATGAATCAAATGTCAGGGATATGAAAGGTTGCGCCTGACAGTCAAAAGGAGTTTAAAAAAATTCAAAACAAAATGAAAATAAAATGTTAAAAGGGAGAGAAGGTGGCACCAAGCAAGAAGGGGTATATAGATTGACATCATGAACTAAGGGTCCATACAAGTCACATAAGGTATGAATTAATGCTTGAAACCATAATGGAGTCAAGGAACCTTTGTAAAGTGCATGGAGAAGCATAAAGTCACATGGAAAAGATATAAGTCCTTGCATGGGAAGACAAATGATTATGAAAGACAACAAAAAATTGCACAAGACATGAATGAGAAAATATAAGGAAGCAAGGGAAAAAAATAATAAATAAATAAATATAGATTGTAGTTGCAGAGGAAGGGATCACATCATATTTTTGTGGAAATTTGGAATAAAAATGATAATAATGAAATGTCTCTTGTAGGTAGAGCAACCCATGCCAATTTAGGGAAGGGGATGGAGAATGTAATATGAAATTAATAAGTTGTGAATAAAAGAGAAGAAAGAAGAACAAGGCAAAGTGAATGAAGTTCGAGTTGAGAAGAACACAAAGAAATTTATATAGTGAATTTAATTGAAATTGTCAGATTCTAAAGTATATTTACATGAGATTAGGGACTATATAATCAATCAATTTAATTAAATTGGAATTGAATTCTAATAGTTTAAATTTGAATGCCCATAGAAGTTGAATTCTTGTGATATTTTTGAGTTAGCATCCATTTTATTGTGAAATTTGGAAGTGCATTCAATTGACAAATAAAATTGTAAAATTAAGGTGTTGTTGGCTATAAATTTTGATCATTTGATAAAATACTCAAAATTCAAATTGCAATATTTAGTATTGTAGTGTAGAAAATTATACTCCTTTCTAAGTGAGTACAATTTTACACTTAATTTGGACCTATTTTAGTGACCTCAATTTTATGCATTTTATCCTTCATAAATAGGCCCCTAAACCCCTTTATTATGCATCCCAAGGCCTATTTTAAATATTTTTCAACTTTACAAAAGGCATTGAATAAATGCATTTAATTAATTTAATGCCCCAAAATTCATAAATCCTGGCAATTTAGGTTAGGACCCATTCGCCATTGGGTGAATGGCTCCCCTTGAAGATATCAAATTAAAATTTTAAACATGTTTTTAGTGACATTTCAAATTCCTAAATTCAAGTTTTAAGTGTCAACTTTCAGGATTTAATAACCGGGAAATTAGAAAGGAAGCCTATAAGGCCTAATCTTTTCACCATTTTACACTTGGTTGAGACAGAGATTAAGGATTTATTCAAAATATTTTCATTCAAGGTCAAGGATAACATTCAAAACAGAAAAGTTGAAGTATTGGAGCAACACTTTCAATTATTTTTTTAGGTCTTCAAGCTCATTTTGTGAAGATTGTTCAAGCATTGTTCATGATTGAAGATTGATGCCTATGGTGGATCATGATGGATTCTAAGTTTTGGGACATGCAACTAGCCATTTCCCTTGATCTAATGACTTGTTTCCTAGTGATCCCATCTTCTATCTTCATTCTAATAGCCACCTAAAGCAAGGTATAATCAGATTTTTGATCTATTAGGGGATTTGACTTCTCCTTAACTAGGTCTTGTGTTCATCATTCAAGTTCATTTAGGGATCTCATTCTAACACACTTGAATAGTGTTTCTTTGCATGTTAGCTCTTAACAATCTTATACACACTTAATATTAGGAACACACACACTTTTAGATTTCAAATTTATATTTTTCAACAAGGTTTAATTGTAGTGCCCTCCATTTGCGTTGGCTTTGTAATGCATTTCAACTCATTGTGAGGTCAAGTATCGTTGGACTTTGAGTGCATTTGATTTATTCTAGTCGATAAATGTTTTTGATCAAATTATGACATTTAAATAGGAATATAAATTAAAAGGTATAGTGGTTAATTAAAAGAAAATAAATACTTAAATAAATTAGTTTTATAAAATATTAAGTAAAGAATTACTAATAAATTAATTAATTAATTGTTCTTTTAATGATATTGGATGATAATTAGTTGATTCAAAGGTAATTATCCCCAATGACGTAAAGGGTAAATATTATTGCCAATATATTTTACTAGATTGGCATGATTTGAATTGGTTCAATTTATGCGGTTTGTGTTTTGTGATATTAAATAAAATAATAACTAAAAGAAGTATGAGTAATTAAGCAATGTGATAAAATAAGATTTTATTATTGCTTCTATGTGAAATAAAATAATAATCCCGCAAAGAAATATTGTTTTCAAATTGAAGATTCGGTTGGGAAGGTGAAAAGCTGTTCGGTGGTTGGGAATCCGTTCTGATTTGTAACTACCCGAGAAAGAAAATAAGGGGGCATTTTTGCTTCGAGGGCGGGATGACAAGTCTTCATCCTGACAGCGGTGGGAAAAAGAGAAGGAGAAAGGCGAGGTGCAAATATGCGACTTAGGAGTAAGAGAATTAACTTCGCACACTTCCTCCCAGCCGATTGCCTTTATTGGAAATTTCTTAAGCCTTGCCAACGAATACATTTTGGTACTATTCTGCACGTCATCTTCTTATTTTCTCATGAAATGAATGAATTCAGAATCAGTTCCTGTGAAATCTTGAGGTAAGTCACTCGCCACTCACCATCCATCTGTGACTATCCTCATGTATGAATCATTTCTTCTTAATCTGCAAGTATTGTAGAATGTGATCCAGTTTTAAATCTCCTATTCGATTGGGTTAACCTCTATCATAATAATTCTTTAGGCAGATTAAAATGGTATCAACAAATCTTATACCTGGTTTTTAAACTTGTTCCTGTCTAGCATCGTATCATTCCTTAGGGTGATCTGAAGTTGAATAGTGTAGTTTCCTTGCCCCAATTTATCTTGTGATGAATTCTTTGAGATATTATCATGCATGGTGGTTTTGTGTCCTTTTTGCTTAGTCTGGCTTTTCCTTTGCATTTATTTCTTTATACCTTCGGCTAAATAGTAATCGAATAGATATATTTGATCGTAGAATAGAAACTATAATTGTTGTTTCAGTTGAACCAAGTTACCCTTATAGTTGGGTTTTAAGTATGCTGTGACTTAGATCAATGCATTCATTCTAATTCACCGGTGTATCTATATGTCTAATTATTTATATATGGGTAGTGTATATTTGTATCTTTTTTTGAAAGGATAGTGTTATGTGTAGAATATATGTTCTAACTCTGTGTCAAGTATTAATGAATTATTTAGTAATTCTAATTGGCAACCTGGTCTTAGCCGCAGCTTCTAGATTTGCAAAGATCTAAGTAATCTCTCTGATTTCATTTTCAACCTGTCTCCTTCCCCTTAGTCCTGAGGAAAACATTTGGGATTTGTTAATAATGCAATTAGATGGCGATATTTCCAAATTCCAATATTCACTTTCTGATATACTTGGCCACCTGTCACAGCCGCAACGCTTAGGGTGTATAGAATTAATTAAACCCTCAGATTTTAGTAACAAAATCCCAAATGTTATCCGCAAGACTATGGCTTCTCACGCCTTTGCAACCGTAACCATCCCAAACTTGGAGTAAGCTTGGTTCGTGTGTCTTCTCTGATGCCGTCAATGAGCAGATTGTTCAAGTAAAGAAATTGAGGACCAATGAGCAGATTATTTAATTCTCTTGGTCTGCGCTATGTTTCAAGCCCTTGCCAGTTACCTCCGTTCAGTCGAAGCTGAGAGAAATTAATGTTATTGGATACAGTGCTTAGATGAGCTCCTTCACATAGTCTGGTAATCTAAAGTTATAAAATCTCCCTGAAACCATTGCCCTTTCACAGCTGCACGTTTTAGACTTACAAGTTGCAGTAAATTAAATAACCTTTCATTCAATAAGTTCAGTCGATTCAATCTCAAGGAGCGAGCATTGCAACTGAGGCCAGTATCCTGTCAGTTTGGGTAAACTTGTACACCAAGCCTTCCTTAGTTCTCTGCCGCATCTAGCTGCCCAATGATGTTCGGTTTCTTTACTTTTCTTACGTTGAATTCCAATCTGGTATGCGTTCTTGGATTTTAAATGAGATCTCTGATCAACCACCTTCTTTAATTACGTGCTCATTATTTCATTAAATTATTTGTTATATCCTAGCTTGTTCTATTTTCTTTGAAGCTTCATAATTACTTAATAGTAAGAATTAATATGTGCATTTATTTTAGAAGTTGCCATAAAAGACTGAATCTGCTACCTAGAATGAAATAAATAGATTTTCATTTCTTCGGAGAATACTAATGCATTAATATTGGAAAAGAACAATCAATTTGAAGTATAGACTCTCAAGCTAATTTCAGTAGGAAAGACGATAATGCATTAATGGATACCAAATGGTGATGACACTAGTAATCGGTTAATGAAATGTCCGCTTTAGTAATCGGTTAATGTATGGGAAAGAAAAATTGAATAAAAATTATGATGTCTTGTTAACAAAAGAACACTAGGGTTATATAAGTTTTTACTTCGCTGTTCACATAAGGAAATAGGCAAGAATGGATTAGTAGGTAGTATTAATCAAATGTGAATATAAATAAAAGTTAGGTTATGTTCCTTGAAATATTTTATATAACTACATCATAAGTGCATAAATTTAATGTAAGCTGATTGTTTTGAGAGTACCTTTAAAAAGATACTTGAATGGTAATTAAAGGAGAAATTTTTATGTGTAAATAAAAGGGAAGAGTAATTACATTGATTTAGATTGTTTAAGGGAATATGGAAACAACGGTGTGGAAAATAAAGGTTAGTTGAATAAATTGCAAGTGAGGGATTCATTTCAATATTGAACAAATAGTAGTATTAAACATATGAGGATATGGGAGACTTAGGTTATCTTTTGACCCTGAGCATTCTTGAAATTCTTGTTACGAACATCCTAGGAATCATACTATAGGATACTTTTCCCTTAAATGTATTCCTTTCTGTTAAATTCATCATATAAGTTTTATTTTAATAAGAGATTTATCTTAAGACGAATCATACACACATGTTAATCAATGGACTTATTAATATTTGGTTAATTGGAAATTATGTTTTATAGAGATTCTTTAGTAGGATGCTTATAAGATATGGGATTAATCTTTAAGACTTTGTAATTAATGTGTTTTATTCAGAAAAAGATTTATTTATAGGAGTTAGAAAATTAGATTTATTAGGTAGTTAAGTTATGTGTTATGTTATTGAGTAGGTTAGTAAAGTGATTAGAGAGTTTCCTTATTTTAATTTTGATAATTTGGGTAACATTGATAGATTAGTTTATTCTCAATTTGATTAGTTTCAAGTGGAATGGTTAACTTAGAAATCATGAAAAGTAGAGTTTTGTATGTTGTTGATGTATGTAGATAATATTGGCGATAAGGATTATTTTTGTTTAGGTGGGAGAATTGATTTATAAGATAAGTGGAAGTAAATAAATTTGAAAACTTTAAATAGTGGAGTATTACGATAAGGGCTAGTGAATGATTGTAGATTCGATAAATGTTTTGATTAATTATATTTAGTTAAACAAAGGGTTTATGTAAATGAATAAAATTAGATGATCTTTTCTAAGCCAATTTCCCCCATATTCTTTTACTAGTTGATTTGTGGGGGTTTTTATAAGAATAGTTCTAGAAAATACTTGTGATCTATATCATGATCAAATTGTTTGTTTGAGTGGGTTGATCTTTGAAGGGAGATTGTTGTTACAATGTGTAAATTGGAATATATTTGTGGTTGGAAGAGTATACTTGTGAATAGTGTCTTATGGCTTAAAACATTAGATTTTATCTTCACTTTCACAATATTGTGCTGTCCTTAAATGTTGAAAACGATTGATCTTTAAAAATGTTCTTTTTAGATTGTTTCAAGTTACTTCTTATTGAATGAATGGATATATTATTAGAATGTGTGGTTTTATGGACTCTTTCGATGTGACTTTTCGTGAGTTGATTTTGAGTTGGAAATTTTCTCTCAATTAATGTATGTTGCTATCCATTGGGAACCCATACGTTTTCTTTTGGTGCTTTACCCTAAGTGGTAAATCGGTTAATGTTATCTTTGTCATGATTGATGGTTCTGCTTGAGTTGTTAATGAGTCAAATTGAAAAGTTCTTTGAGTTATGGTTATTCCGAGAGGAGAAAATAGAGGTTTCCCTTGGATTTCCGATTTAGTTCGTATCAAAGTTGTTGGTGTTGTTGAGTGGAGTTGTTGATCTTATTTTGGTGTATTTGCTCATTATATTTACATTGGAAATAGTTCTTTGAGGTCTTGCAATTATTGCTGTCAATTCTTTGATGGGGAAACCCTAGTGTAACTTTATGAGAATCTTCCAGAGGTTTATTTTACTATTGGTTAATGTTCCTCCTTTTATGTGCCCTTGTTGTGGCAAGTGTTTTGGTTTCATGTTTTTGAAAGGGTTGTACATGAATCGTTGAGATTTTGATTATGTATTTATGGCAAGATGGGTAATGCCTTGCATGCTTCTCTGTTGTGATCTAATGTACTTGTTATGTTGTACAACCCTTGGATTTTGGTTTTATGTTTTGAGTGTCTAGAGAGAGAGAGTGGCTCTAAGTGGGTGGTCGGCGCACAAAGGGGCGCCAGGATAGCCCTCGTTAGAGTGAATTTAATAAGTGATAATTTAAATAATTAACTAGGGGTGGGTAGAATCACATTAAAAGATAATTGATGCCTCATCCGCCTTTGAGTGCTACCACAGACTAAAGGGGATTGAGAAGGCCGTGGTTGGCAAGATCGTTGCCTTGTCTTCATGAAAGGTTAACGGTTCCGCATGAGCAACCCTATGGAGCGGTTCCTTGAGATAGGTAGCCTGGATAACCATAGATGGAGGCGGTTCCTAGTGCTTGGTTGCCTGGATAATCCGTCAGTAGATGGAGGCGGTACCTTGCAGTAGGTAGCCTGGAGAATCCATGTTAAGCCATGCGATGACACTCTCCTCTAACACTCCTTCTTATGTTGTTACTTTGGAAATCCTCTGGAAGTGGGTCTTTGTCTTGAATTGATGGAACATAGTTGTTTTGAATTGATTTATGGTTTTACCCTATTTGATCTTTGGTGTATTCTTGGGTCTTGTATTAATCTCGTGGATGTTTGGGTTTTGACCTTGTACTCTTATGGTACTGTGATATGATGTAATTGTATTGTGTCATTGTGATTCAGAATTGTGATATGTTTATTAATTCAGCTTGACTTGGAAGTATTTTATGATCTTCCTTTGGTTCCTTGTTTACTAGCTATTGTTTTGATTTATGTGATGAGATTTATGACTCCTGGATGTGGTTGATTATGTCATTTTAATTCCTGAGTGTTGTGATACCTTGGTATGTTGTTGAGTCTTGTGGTTCCATGTTTGGATGTTCTTGGTTGAGGTCTCTTTCTTGTTAGCTCCTAGCACGGGGGGTGGGTCTTCGGACTCACATGGTCGGGTGGAACGTGCTATGCACCCCATTGGGTCCCCAGTCGAGGATCGAGAGGTGTGGATTGGTGCTATTGCAGCGACTCCAGAGTTGTATCTATCTTGGAGCCATTTTGATACTTGTATTTCTCTAATTATTTGTATCATGGTATCTTGTGTATGGTTTCCATTCATATTTGGAACACTCTTGTATCATTGTACTTCTTAAACATTGTACTGTAATGAAATGTTAAACTTGGTGTGGATATTGACCATGGTAGTTGTTCTTCAATGTGTTATGTTAATCATGCATATGTTGTATTTATGTGCAGATGGCTTCTTATCAATGAATTTTTCATGTATGTGTTATATTTATTGTTAATGATTATATCTTTGGATTTTATTCTTTATTGATGTTGTATGGATCTAAGTCACGTAATGACTCTTCGTGTACCCCAAGGGATGTATGTGTTAATGAATCTATTTAAATGAAATTCATGTTATGACTGGATGTGTATTACATGTATGTTATGTGCATTTAAAAAAAAAAAATTGTTGTAATTATTGTGTTAATGTCCTTTGGGGTTCACACGGTACATTAATTACCAAACTTAGGGTTTGGCCGAGGCAAACCCCATACAAACAAACCAAAACTTCTAGTTTTTGTTGCAAGTCTGGATCTGAAAGCAAGGATTGAAAGGTACAAGTTGGAAGAGTAGATCAAAGGATACCGATCAAAATTTTGAATTTTTAGAAAGGCCTAGCAAGTCCTATTTGACCTAGGGTGAATGAGTCTCAAAAGGACATTCAACATGAGCTTTTTGTCATAGGTGCATAAAATCATAACTTTCTCAGATTTGCTAGAAAATTATGGATTCTTCTAGATTAAGATTTAAATTTGATGTTTCAAGTGTTACATTTCATAATTGGCTTTGTTTACTATTTTTAGTTTTTCTCCCAAATGTGCAGTTCAAGTTGATTTACCCCATCCTCAGTCATAAGGAAAACAACAAGATTTCCATCAAGGTTGACTCACTTAAGGGTTGAAAGTCAATCTTTCCCTAGGGGATCTGTTTTTCCTAATGAACTAAGGAAGATAGGTGCATCATACAACCTTTGTTACCATTGGTGAACCTATTTCCTTATGTTTTAGGTATTAGAGCCGGTTTTGGTTGTGTTGAGGGAAGGAACCCTAAAAGATATTTTTGTGGGTGAGTGTGAGGGTGAGGAGGCTCACAATTGTAGGAAGCTCATCAACATGGTGCAAAGAGGATGTAGGTGAAGAGGACAACGAAATGGACCACGAAATAAAGATAATATGAAAATCATAGAAATGTTGAGGGGTATCACATCGAGATTGGATGTGATGAAAGTAGTGCAATGAAGAGGAATACCTGTGGTAGATTTTAGTGATGAAGATGATATTGAAGCACCAAAAATTAATTTTGAGGATGAGGATGATCAAGTGGAAGATAGATTTTTGAAATAAATGGTGAGGATCATCAACAAGATGATATTGGAAACCTCTAGTTACAATGAAATATTGAATATATAAGATTTAATTGATTGAATATTAGAAATGGAGAAGTATTTTAACTATGAGTCGATATAGAGGACTCAAAAAGAGTGAAGTTTTCTTGAACAAAGTTGAAAGGAAATGCATCATTATGGTGGGATCACATGAAAATTGATAGAAATTGAAGAGGAAAGGATAAAATCATAACTTGGGACTGAATTCTAACAAAGATGAAAGCTTAATTTCTACCAAAGGATTACTAACTTAGTTTGTTTCAAAAATTGCAAAATTTGAAGTAAAAAGAGTTAAATGTGAAAGCTTATGTCAAGAAGTTTTGCAAGTTGAATATCTAGGTTGGACATATGGAAGATGATGTGGAAAAGGTTTCAAGGTATGTAAATGGATTGAGATATAACATCCAAGATGAATTTTCTAATTTGCAAGTTCATACGGTGGAAGAGGCATATCGATTTGCCTTAAAGGCTAAAGAAAAATTATCGTGAAGACACCAAGGTAATACAAGAGGAAGAGGAAGGTATATCATGTGAAATGAACCAACAAGTAATGGAAAACAATTTTTTTTTGAGGAGGAAAATGACACTTCACGCAAGGAGGAATAAAGTAAAAATAGTAGAGGAAGAGGTTATTCTGGAAAAGGTAGAGGAAGGGGATTTGGAGGCACATGTTTCCAATTTGGAGAGGTTGGACATAAGGCCTTTGAATGACCTCAAATACAACAAGACATTAATAGGAAGAGTGCAACAAAGAACTATTCAACACAAAAAGATGAAGAGAGTGTGAATTCCCCAAAGCAAGTAGAAGAGCCTGAACAGGGAGAGGCATTAATGCTGAATATAGTTCTTCTAAAACCAGAAAAAGAATAACAAGATCCAACACAAGACAAATTTTATTCTAAACAGTGTGTAAATCAGGTGGCAAGTGTTGAAGGTAGTTGTGGACAGTGGAAGTACTGATAATTTGGTCTCATAAGAGATGGTAGAGAAGTGACAATTGAAAAAGACAAGACATCAAATCCTTACTGAGTCACTTGGTTGTAAAATGATCATCAAATTCTAGTAAGTGAACAATGCTTGGTTCAATTTCAGGTTGGTAATTATGTTGATGAGGTGTTGTGTGATGTGATGCCCATGGATGCTTTTCATGTCCTTTTGGGAAGACTATGGAAATATGATAGTTTGGAAAATATGTATACCATCACAAAGGATGGAAGGGAGTATCATTTGAGTCCATTAATGGACAAGGAGAAACAAGTGAGAGATAGTTCATTGGTTTGTTTTCATGCTAGTGAACAAGTTGTGATAATGGAAATTAAGGTTGGGAGAAACCCAATAGTAGTTCATAAGAAGAGGAATTTGAACGAGGTTAAGGGAAGTGATGAAAATTTGGTGCAATAGTTGCACAAGGAAGAGAAGAAGAATAAGAGGTAGTCAAATAATTGTAAAAGAAGTGAAGAGAGTCTAAGAGGAAAAATAATTTAGCATTGGAACAACATACCCACTTGTATGAGAAGTTTGAAATGGATCTTCGTCATTGGGAAGAACCAAGTGGAGGTAACCAATGAGGTGAGTGCAAATTGCAACATAAGATATGAAGAAATGTAAAAGAGGGAAGAGGTAAAGAGGTTTTGATTAGTAGAAAAAAGAATAAGCCAATTGATGAAGAATAAATCTAGATAAAAAATGAGCATGAGATCACCATTTGAAGCTTCCAAAAATGTTCATGAGCTCCAACCTCGTGGAACATTTCTCCTACCTAGCATGTCTTATTTAGAAGTATTTGGGTAGATTGGTGATCCACATCAACAAAAAATAGTTTGTTTATAATTCTATTGCATTTTTTTGGTATTTCAGTCAATTTTTAGAGTGTTTTTTTTTGGAATTGAGATCATTTGAAGTTCAACTTAAACTTTGGATTCATGGTTTGGGTGTCAGAGAAAAATGACATTATTATCATTTTCAATTGACAAAATTCCTTTAATTAAATCATATTATCAAATTTGATCTTTCTTACAATGGAAATAAACCACAACTTTTGGTTCCACAAGAGAGAGAGGAATGTTGACTGAAGCATATGGAGGGATTATTATATAATAAAAAAATGAATTTTTTCTTTTTTATTACACTACACAACATGAGATATTAATAATATGTAAATGATTTTTAAAAATATTTACATGAATCAAATGCCAGGGATATTAAAAAAGTTCTACAAAATGTCACATATGCCATCTCAAGATCTATATAAAATATACATGCCGAATAGCTATGTATCAATACCTAAATGTGTCAATCCCTATAAATCTCTAGCAAATCCTAATATTGTGTTGGATCATCAAAATAAAACCTCCTTGAAATACTTGGTGGCTCTGAAGTTTCCTACACAATAAAAATTCAAACCACAAATTAGATAAATTATGTCAATGGTTGACAAGTTAGATTACTAAATAGAAACTTATATACTATAATTTAGAATTGTCAAATTAACATCAAAATCACTATATTGAACTATAATATATCTAAAATGGAATTCTTGATTACCTCAAGTCTTGCTCTTTTTTCTACAGGACGTTTTGGATATGATTTTCCCATAGGATGATCAAGGATCCTAATGTATTGAAACGGTTGAGGATTTGTCACATTGCTAAATCGGGAAAAGGCTTATAACAGGTAAAATAAGATTGATACAAATTAATATATAATTTTTGACATATAACCATAAACTAAACACATATCTACTCCTATCTAAATGTATATATCTATAATATAAAATAAACACATACCCCCTACAATGCTTTTTCTCTTGTTGTAGAAGGGCTCATGATGGATGAACCAGCTAAAATTGTTTCCTATATAAAAAATGACAAGAATGTAAGACTATAAATGCACATGTACATATAATCATAATGTCGAGAATATAAAATAAACATATACCTATTGTGATGCTTCTTCCAATACATCAAAACCGGTCATCATGGATGTAAAAGTAGTAGGTTACTGCATAAAAAATTACAAGAATAAATAAGACTATCAATATATGTACATGTATAATCATAATAAACTCAAAAAATTAATGTCTAAATCACAATTTAAATGATATGCATATACAATAAAATTTGTAAACATGTATGTGCAAAAAATTCTACCATATAGTTACTCTCCAAGCCAAATGAAATGGTCATAAGTGTACCCTCTTGGACCTGTGAAATTGATCCTCCATCAACAACTGTTAAATCTGACACATAAATATAAATTAGTACTAATATCTTTTATCAATATTAATTTAAGATAAAATGCATTGTGAAATGACTTTAAGTCTTACCACTACATCCTCCTCATCTCTAGCACCCAATGACTCTCTTGGATGTGCTCCGACCTGTGCTCTCTCATCTCCTACATTTGACATATGATAGACCTCGTAATCAAATGTGTCCATCAGAGCCTTAGTAGGCTGTACAAGAGGACCCAAACATACGTGGTTGCATAATGTATTGATGGGGAAGAAAAATATGTGAAGAAGAGGAGGGCATACCAATAGTAGTAGATCCAACAGGTGTATCACTATTGTGTATATGTGTGAATTGTTGGCTCTTGGTTGGTTTAAGCATGTATGACCAAGATACTCTAATGTACTATATTTACAACAATATCTGGGTGTTGTATTGGAGGTGGGGAAGCAATAGGAGGAGGGGGGCTAAATGGGCCTTCTACTAATTGATTTGCCTCAGGTCTATCCTAAGGCATTCCTCTACCCACACCTTGGAAATTCCTCATATCAAAGTAGTTTACATGTTTACCCATTACAAATTCAGTATATAGTTTTCGTAGAAAATATTGGGGGACATCAAGATTGTTGTTGGGTGGTTTATCAAAAACCATCCACCAACGATCCCAAAAATTATCTATGATACCTTGATGTGTGCACCATTTAATCAAATATTTGGGCTTGCACACATCAACAAGTTGTCTATTTTTAAGATTGGTAAAGATTTCTACTAATTGGGATTTGGAAATGTCTAGTTCCTTCACCTGATCGTACAGTAAGCCATTGTCATATTCTTGCCTCTTGGCCTCTTGCCACTCTAAAAAGGAATTATGTTGGTTGGTGAGGGTTTCAACATTAGAAATTCCAAAGGTGATTACCATCCGATCAACCTTTGTAACTCAATCTATAAGATTTTTTTGAAGGTGTTAGCCACTAGATTGCAAAGGATTCTCCCTGATCTGATTTCAAAACATCAAAGTGGCTTTGTTAAGGGGCATCCGATTCTAGACTCCATTATAACTGTCCATGAAATTGCTCATTCTCTTAATTCTAACAAGAAGATGTGTTTTTTCTTGAAATTGGATCTTCTTAAGGCCTATGATAGGGTTAGCTGGAGGTTCTTGATTGTGGTATTGGCTTGCTTTATCTTTTGTCAGAATTTTCTTCAACTTTTTGAACAAATTATCTTGACTCCTTTTGTTGTTCTGGTGAATGGTTCTCCTTCTCCATTTTTCTGGAGTTCATGTGGTTTGAGGCAGGGAGACCCTATTTCTTCACCGTTGTTCATCTTGATGGAAAAAGCCCTTGGTAGAAATATTTAGAAGGATTTGTCTATAGGTTCTTTGAAGGGTCTTTCCCCCTCTTCCAGATGTGAGCCTATTACTCATAACCAATTGTAGATGACACTATCGTGATGGGTGAATCTTTTTGTTTGAGAGGTCAGAACCATGAAGGGGTTGATTGATGCTTATGAGAAGGCATTTGGCCAACATATTAATCTTCCTAAGAGTAATTTTTTTTTCCTTAATACCCTTGATGTTCTTCAACTGAAGTTAGCCAAGATTCTTTCTTGTAATAGGGGTCAACTCCTATCAACCTATTTGGGGTTACCTTTGTGTATTTCCAAGACTCTGGAGTCTTTCTAGTTGGATTTGTTCAAAAATTTTAGTAGAAAGCTGGTGGGTTGGAAAGGGGCACTTCTTAGTCTGGTGGGGAAGGTACAAATCCTTTCCTCCACTCTTCAGAATTTTCCTTTGTATGCCATGAGTCTTTTTAGAATTTCGGTTAAATATGAGGAGAAAATGGAACAAATCATGAGAATATTTTTGTGGTCAGGTGTTGAATCTAAAGCTAGAATTCCTCTTGTGGCTTGGGACTTGGTTTGCAAGCCTAAGAAATGTGGTGGCTTGGGTATCAGAAACTTAAAAGCTTTCAATAAGGCATTATTGTCAAAGAATGTTTGGAGGCTCCTTAATGGGGAAGCTAGTTGGGCCTCTCTAGCTAGAAACAAATATTTGTATGGATTTGGGAGAACCTAGAATATGCTGACTTCTGATGATATCCCTTTCTAGTTCTTATTTTTGGAGAAATTTCATTCCTTGCAGGGACCTGATTGCAAATGGTGTTATGTTGTTGCTAGGTGATTGTACCAAAATTCTTTTTTGGGAGGATACTTGGTGTGATTCTAAACCTCTGATCATTTGTCCTCGAGCCCCCCCCATTGTTCCTTTATGCAAGCGACTCTTTGGTATTTGGGTGGCTCATTATTTTTAGAATTGGGAGTGGAAGAATTTCTAGGATTGGGACTCGTCATTGAAGGTTTTAAAGGACTTCTTATGTAATGTTCATATTCCTATCTATCCTAGACTGGATAGGGTAGTTTGGCCCCCCTTGCTAATGGTAAATTTTTGGTGGTCTTTGCCTTTGTTAATTCATTGGAAAAGCTTGATTCTTTTACTTTTTGAGGGAAGTTATGGAACAAGATGCTAATCCCCAAGGTGAATGTTTTCTTTTGGCTACTCATGTAAGGTAAAGTATTAACACAAGATAATCTTTGTAAAAGGGAATTTTCAATTCAAAATAGGCATGTTCTTTGTGAAGTTAATGCTAAGAGTGCAGTCCATATCTTCCTTGGGTGTGGTTTTTCCTCTCTTCTCTGGAGTAAGTTTCTTGGCCTCCAGAACTTGGATTGGGTCTTCCTGGGTTCTCTTTGTAATTTTGTTGAATAGTGGAAGTGTCCTTCCACTTCCTCCACTCTTCAGTGGCTTTGGGATCTTATGGTCTCGCATATTTCTTGGGGTATCTGGAAAGAACATAACAATAGAATTTTTTCGTGATTCTAATCTCAAGATTGGTAGTCTTTTCATCAAGATATGTTGGGTGATCTTGGAGAAATTTTCTCTTATTGGCTCTTAGTCACCATGTTGTGCCCCATCTGCTTGCTTATTTGGGTATGACTTGTTGGTGGTTTCTAACTCCAGAAGATCCCCTCTGTATCTTCTAAGATTTCTAAGTCCAACCTAAATGCTAGATTGAATACTAAGTGGAGACCACCACCTTTAGGGCAGGTTAAAGTTAATTTTGATGGGGAAGGAAAGGATAACCCTAGTCCTGTAGGTTGTGGGGGGGTGTTGAGGAATGAGGATGACAGGCTCTTATGTGTGGTGGCACTCCCATTGGGAAATAAAAAAAAAATGTTGTGCTGAAGCGGAGTTTGCATTTATAAGTATTATGTATGTTGTGGACAAGGGTTACTCTAAACTATGAGTGAAAGGTGACTCTTTAAACATCATCAATTATCCATGTGGCACCCATAAGCCTAGTTGGAATGTTGATCAATTAATAAAGGATGCAATAATTATGTTGAGATCTTGTGAAGAAACCCATGTTTCTCACATTTATTGAGAAGGTATTTCATTGGCAGTTTTTTTTGCCAATGAAGTTGTTAGGCTTAATGAGTATCGAGCATGGGAGGAAGGCTCTCTCCTTCCCAAGGTAGCTAGGATCTTAATGAGAAATGATGGTTTTGGCTGAGTTTATGCATTGGCGTTATTTAACCATTAGTACCAACTCTTGTCTTACACGCTTTGTGGGTATCGTTTGGCTTGTTGGCTATCAGTTGAACTCTAATTTCCAGGGTTTTCTGCTATTGGTTTTTGTGAATATGAGAGGTGACAGAAGTAGAATTGAGCCTCATTCTTATGCAATTCTTAGAAAGAAGAAGAAAATTTGAAAGATTCTCCAACATGGGAATTTTACACCATTCTTGGAAAGATTCCATGGACATGACCCAAATGCTTTGAAGAAGTTTGTTTCTTGCTGGAAAAATCACAAAATTCAGATGAAGGGATTGGTTGTTGATATCAATGAGGAGCTGATTGCTATTTTGATTGGGTTGCCTATGGTTGGCTGCAAATTATTCAAAGACAAGAAGAGTAATGAGGAGGCAATGGCTCAATTTTTCAAAGATCATGAATGGAAAAAAACTAATCAAGATGGAGTCTTGGGGCTATGAGCTGAAGTCTCTCAAGAGGATATGGGTGAATATTGTGGAAGTAATAATGTGGTATGTGACTTTGGAAATCAGGTTCACTACAATCCTTGGCCATCATTTTACTCTTTTAAAGCATTTTAGGCATGGGTTGTTTATTTCATTTTTGTTCTTTCTCTTGTCTTCCATGGAGGTCTCTGTGTATGCACACTTAAAAAATAGGATAGCATCGATCCTTCATGAGGAGCTTATTCTTTTAATTATGGAGGATGCAAAATCCCTTATCCCTACCTCTTCAATTAAGGGCAAGGAGAAGATTCCTAGTGAACTTTCTAGCTCTTCTGGCTTGGATACCAGTGTAGCTAAGGAGGAGGAGTGGAATTAAGATGATGAGGAAGGGACCTTGTCCCTTGTGGCTACCCCCTCAAAAAAGAGGAAGAAGGGTAACCCTAAAGGAAAATAAGAAGCTAAGCATCTTATTCTGCATGAGTCAGAGTCCCAATTTGATGGTGAGGATACAAAGGTGGGCTTTGGGGATTCCACACCCAAGGATGAAGCTTTGGACATTGGATAGGGTGATACTAAGGTTGGTCGTAAGGAGGAGGGGTTTCAAGAGAATGTGATGACAACGAAGGCCAAGGATAAACCTAGAAGGGTTTCTAAGCGCATTGCCAAGATAAAGAACCGGTCCTTGAAAGATATGGTTAAGGATACCATGGTGCTTTGGAGGAGAAGGCGGTGGAAATTGATGATTCCCTAGTTCATAACTCTCCTAATGTGGAACCTGAGGGTGAGAAAAAAGTTCAGGAGGAGGAGGATGTTGAGAAGAAGCATGCAAAGTTAGAGCCTCTAAAGTTTAATCCCCTGTCGGAGGACTTCTCCTATCTTAATGATGATTTCACCTTTATGTTTGACCTTCTTGAAATGGCGAGGGTGAGGGCTACTAGCACTTTCAAATTGGAAAAATGGACTCTCAAGGAATTTAATAGGGTAAACATCAAAATAAGGGGATTGAAGGAGAATTTAAAGAATATTCCTAAAGGTTCAGCCTTAGATATTATGATTGACAAAATTGTTGATCTTGAGGGTTCATTCATTGATTTCAAGTCCCTTTGTGAGCAACACTTGGCTGGTTTAGAAGCCAAGGTATTGGATACTAATGTGGGTATAAAGAAACTTCTCCATGTCTATCACATTTCAGTAAAGAATAGTGCAGATTCTATGGAGGTCTTGTTTCGTAAGATTAGTGAGCTTAGAGAGGAGCAATTGTATTTTTTTGAGTTAATGGAGAAGGAACAATTGGAAAAAGGTAAAGGGAAAAAATGTGTGAAGGATGATGGTAAAGGCCTTGTTGCTAGAGGGCTAACCGACTAGAAGAAGTCCTTTGTAGTTGAGAAAAAAGAATTGTTGGACATGATTGGGCTGCATAGGAGCCAAGAGCTTGAGGTGGTCAACACCTTAAGCAGTATGAAGTAGTGTCCTGCTATCTATTTTTTTTGTGTTTTTCTACTGCTCGGTCTCAGTTTCTTTCCTGTTGTTTTGTTGTTTTGTTGTTGTTGGCTGCTATTGATAGTTTAGTGTTATATCCTTCGAGCAACATTTTGTATCTTCTGGTGTTTTGGGTTTTGGGCTGCTACTAATGTTTTATTTTAGTGACTCTTGAGCAGCATTTTGTACCTTAAGTTGTAAAGGGTTTTGGGTCCCTTCAAAACATTCGTTTCTCGTTAATCAAAACATTATAAATTACTGATTCTAAAGTGGTTTTCATTGCATACAATTAAGGGTGCCTATGGTATAACTAGCACATGTTTCTCAATTTAGTTAAATTTCCATTGATTAAATCATGGATATAAGGAAGGTTTTGTAAGGGAAGATTTGGTGGTGGAGGAGGATTTGGATTCTCAACCATTGCAATACCTATTTGAAGTTGAAAATTTTAAAAATTAATAATTTTTTAATTATAAACTAAAATGAATATAAAAAACTATTTTACACTAAGTTTCTTACCAAATAATGCTATCTTTTTTTGAACAAAAACGATTAAAAATGACTAACCTTCAAAGAAAATTGGTAAAAATTACAAAAATTGGTATCTCCAACTCGGATATTAGTTAGAGACGAATATCTGTTTTTTTCTCCTCGCTTAATTCGTGCAATTGTTGTAGGTGAAAATGAGAAATGAAGTCTTAGGTTTTTTTTTTTTATATGTTCTAAAAATGGATATTTGTTTGGAATAGATATCTGTTTTTCCTCCTATGTAAAGTCGATGTCATTTTAATGTAATATATATTATATACAATACTTATTATATATTATATATAATATAATATGTGTAATATAAGTATTATTATATTATATATTATATAATATAATTTATATATTATATAATATAATTTATATATTATATAATATAATTTATATATTATGATTTATATATTATAATATATATATCATATATTATATTATAATATATAATACATATTATATATTATATTATAACATATATTATAATAATATAATATATATACTATAGATTATATATAATAATATAATATATATTAATATAGAATAATATAAGTATATATAATATATTTTTAATATTATTTCTTTAGAAACAAATATCCATTTTCAACAGATCTATTTTAATTGGATACCCATTTTGTCACCTATGCTACAATCAGTTATATTATACATTATATTTTATAAATTAATATTATTTTATATATTATATATTAATTATATAATATAATAATATTATATAAAATATTGATAATAAGGTAGTATATTATATATAATATTAATAATAATATAATATATTATATTAATATATATATATATATATATATATATATAATATATATATCTATATATATATATTTTGATATGCAAGGTAGGGATTTATATTAATTATTATAAAATTTACATTCGTCTGCATAGCAGGAGATAACAGTCTTCCATGAAATCTAAGCCTATCGGCTAAACCTTCCATCCCGGGAGCAAGCTACGAACGGTTCCAAAATTGCAGTCCCACTACATGGCTTCAAAAAACCATCTACTATTATGATTTTAAACACAGGAAATTAAAACCAGAGGCCGAGCCTCACACGACCGGTACTGAATTTACAGTTCCACTTAAAACACAGATTATGAGAAGGCCGAGCCTCACAGAAAGCCATTTAATTCTGTAAAAAGGGTGAAGTCTTCCACCCATTCCATCCCCTCCTCCGTCACGAGTCTCAGCTTCCTTTTTCAGGAATTCGACTGCCATGGCCGATATCATTATGTGCCTCATAAGCTCTGGCCCCTTGAGGTCTAAAATGAAGGGATATAATTTAACTGCCTCATCCGTCTCCCAAAGAAGGTCCAGGTCTATGGGGCGCGGGATTCCTTTGCCCTTGAAAGCCACTTTCAGTGTCTTCTCTAACCCCCCTAGCAGGTCACCTCAGAAAAGACGCTCCAACATTTCCTTTGCCTCCACCTTTGGGACTTCCAGGTCCAGAATTACAGCTAAGAACCGAGAAGAGATGTGTGCGTTGTCTCTCGCAAATTCCTTTCTTTCCAGATGACCTTTGCCTAATATCATTTTGACTGCTAACATTGTGAAGGGATCGTCCTCAAGCAGGATTCTCTTCAGCCTTTGATCAGTAATCTCCCAAAACGCTATTTGTCTCTCTGTTGCCACCAAGGAGACTGGAGTATCAACACCGAAACTTTCCAGCCCCTCTGCTGATATGGAAATAATGAATTTTGATCTGCTCATCCTCACCATTTGCAACCCTTTAGTCGACAGTTCCCTGCACAAAGACAAAAAAAAAACAAAAATTTGAAAACCATACTGCAAGAATGTCTTCATCCGTTCACTTTTAAAAGGCCCGTATGCTGTAAGGCCGAGCCTCCGTGCACAAATTTGAAATAATGGCGGAGAAAGGCACTCCGTCCTTGCAATGAAATTGTCCTACGACCTTCATCCTTCACTCGGCTAGCTCCTCATGAGGAGTGAATTCTACCACTCAACCCATATGCTTAAGTTTTCATGATGGTCGTACCCTACGTGTTGAGCTGATTATGCTTGGATTCTTGTGTCATTAGCTTCTCCTGACGTTGCCGAGGTCTCCCCTAATTTGGTGGATTGCTAAACTTTGGTTATTTTCCTTCCTCATCCCTTCATCGTTTTGGAGAGGGCTTGGAGTGATGTGGCCTTGCCACTGAGCAACCACCTTTCGCACCCCGTCCACCACCTCATATCCTCCCTCTTTGTTAGCATAATTTCCTTTATTTGCATCAATCTCATGGATGCATATGATAGGGAACTATATGAGGGGCGGGAGGAGCCCACTCTGCCACCCACATATTATATTAATATATTGATATTATAATATATAATATATTTATTTTTATATGATTTCATTAATAAGAAACAAAATATCCATTACAATTAGATATCTATTTCTGACAGATATTCATTTCCCTCTGGTTCTTACCATGGCAACATGTACTTTTTACCTGACCCCGGTAAAAAGTCAAAGCAAAATTTCACATTTTTTGATAAATGAAAACTACCTTTTTTGTCATATCACCACTTTTGGACCCCCATGATCTTGCACAAACTTGTTCAATGAAGATTTGGTTAGGATCAAGGTTAGAGTTTTAAATTAGGGTAAGGCTTAGTGTTAGGGTTATGGTTCCATTATGGTTAGGATTCAATTAGTGTTCAAGGTTAGGGTTAGATTAGGGTTATGGTTATGGTTTGTGTTTTAGGTTTAAGATTAGGGTTTGAGATAAGGTTAGGGTATGGGATAGGTTTAGGGTTATAATTTAATTAAGATTTGGGTTAGGGTTCAATCAAGGCTCAATGAGGCTGACTTAGGGTTTAATTAGGGTAAGGGTTAGTGTTAGTGTTAGGGTTAGGTTTCAATTAAGGTTTAGGATTAGGGTTAGAATTCAGTTAGGATTATGATTAGGTTTAAGATACAATTAAATGGTTCTATAATTAAATTTAGGGTTTAGATTAGGGTTAATATTAAGTGTTATGGTTTGGGTTCAATTAGGGTTCAAGGTTAGGGATAGGGTTAGGTACTATTATGGTTCAATTAGGGTTTAGTCAACTCTAATTCCATATCCAACCCTAAATATAACCCTAATTCTAAAACTAACACTAATATTAACCCTAATTGAACCCTAATCCTAACCCTTATCCTAACCCTAACCGTAATTAAGACCTAATTAAGCTTCAATCCTAACTTGAATTCAACCTTACACCTAACTCTAATTAAATCTTAACCCTAAACAATTCATAACCCTAATTGAACCCTGAAATTATTTGAACTAGGGTTAGTGTCATGGTTCAATTAGGGTTAGAGTTTAATTATGGTTAGGATTAGGGTTAATATTAAAATAGGGTTAGGTTTAGGGTTAATGTTGGGGTTAGGGTTCAATCAAGGTTAGTGTTCACTTAGGGTTGGGTTATGGTTAGGTTTCAATTATGATTAGACTTTAATTAGGGTTAAAGATAAAGTTTAATTATGGTTAATGTTCACTTTGGGTTAGGGTTATGGTTAGGGCTCAATTAGGGTTAGGATGAGGGTTTATTTTGGGTTAATGTTACAATTGGGGTTAGAGTTAGAGTTCAATTAGATTTTATTCTCACTTAGATTTAGGGTTCTATGATAAATCTTGGGGTTAGAGTTCAATCAAGGTTAGGGTTAGGATTCAATTACATATAGGGTTCAATTATCAATAAGCTTGGGGTTGCACTTGTGATTAGGGTTAGAGTTAGGATGAAGGATATAGTTTGGGTTATAATTAGCATTTGCATTATGGTTAGCCATACAATTAAAATTATTGTTATAATTATATATCTAACCCTAACCTTAACCCTAATTCTAAGACTAACACTAATTCTAATTGTAACCGTAACCCAAACCCTAATTCTAACCCTAACCATAAACCTAAACATGTATACACCTCTAATATTTATTTTAATCCTAACCCTAACCCTAACCCTAAGTGCTTGATGTTCAGGAGTTGGGCATTCAATATAACAAATACAAAATGCTTGAATTCTGAAATGATGACAAACAACCAAACATCAAGCACTTTTCAGGTGTCAAGTTTGGGCCCAATCCATTTGGTTTTCCATAATGGAAAAGCCCGAAATCTCGAAATATAACAAGGTACTCAAAAGGGGGAGAAAACAAAGGGAAAGGGAAGAAAGGAAGAAGGAAAGGAAGAAAGGGGGAGGAAGAAAAAAGGAAGAAAAGAGAAAAGAAAGGAAAGACGAGAAAAATGACAACATGCCAAATTGAAGAAAAAGAGGGGCCCCCATTTTGTCTAAAATAAAATGGGGCATGAGTGCAAAGGCATAATAGGTTCAATCCAAACTTGATAAAAAATTATTATTCTAATCCTAGTGGATCATGCAACTTCTAGTCTCTCAAAAAAAATTAGATAATCCTTCAACTCTTCATCCTATGTCTAGAATTCTAGGTTTTTCCTTCACATGAAGGTACATATATCTAAATTTTGAATTTCCCTCTATTAATGTTACAAATAAGTTTTGAGAACTTGATCACACTATTGCACCCCTAATATTAGTGTACATAGGGTTATGATGGCTTGTGGCTATCTTAACTCTAAATTAAGTCATATATCTAAATCTAGACTTCCCCTCTATTAATGTTACAAATAAGTTTTGAGAACTTGACCACACTCAGATAAAATAAATATTTTGCAATAAAGAAACTAATCTAAGTAAAATATTGATGGATTCCTTGTTATGTCAAGTTTGACCATATAATTCTAGGTTTGGTTATGTTCCTAGAATATGAGTCAACTAGCCATGTTTCTTTCTTTTTGGTGTGTTGATTCACACTAGCGAGCATCTTCATTTTTTATGGTAATATTTTTTCAAATTTAAGACAATCGATACAAAGACTATATCTCTTCTTATTGATCAAAGCTAATAATAAAATACTTGTTGATAATGTGAATGCCATAATTTTAATACTATTACAATATTCTAATATTATTAATAATATAAAATCCAGGTCCATTGAGTTGTGATATAATGGTAATGTGATGATTTCAAAGGTGAGTGACCAAGGTTTAGATCCTTGTTATGCCCTCAACTCTATAGTGTGTATAATTTTATGAGTAGTCGGCTTGTGGCTACCTTAACTCTTAATTAAGTCATATTATCATTATTATATTATTATTTAATTATTTAGGATAATATACAAATTATATAGGGTTATCTAGGTCATCCTAGGTAATATATTAGGCATTATTATGGTATATATAGGAGGTATAAGTAGGTTATTATCATGATGTTGAATATTATTGTCTTATTGAAGAATATTGGAGGTATCCCCCTCAAAGTAGATTAGGAGGTTTACCTATTGAAGTGACATATTATTATAAAGTATTTACAACATATTTCCTATCATATTCTTATCTTGTGCAATTTATTTCATTACAAGTGGTATCAGAGATTGATCTTGGCGTTGTGACAGTGAACATGTGGAAATAGGGTGCTTCACCTTTTAGGAGATAGAACACAAGGGATAAGGGCCTATTTCACTCTAGTTCATTAAAGGAAACCAAGATCCCTCAACCAATTTAATTGATTGAGGAATGGGCCAAGGTTAGGATGGTTTCCTTGGGTGCAATTTAACAAAAGAGGGGGTTCACCACTAAGAAAATGCCTAGAAAGAAGGAAATGCAAGTAGAATGCAAATCTAGTTGTAACACCTAGGAAATGAAACTTATAATCAGAATAATAAACTAAGAATGATTAGAGGTGCACTTGAAAAATTGGAGATGCTTGAAACAAGGTTTTCAATCTCAAAATTATGAATTTTCATGCACACTGGGACTCATACACCAGGCTAGGCGATTTAGTCTCAGTTTAGGGTTTTGGGTCGAATCTGGAATTTGCAACTGCTAAACTAGGATCTACAAAAAATTACTGAAAAGTGGTATACTGGGAATCATACACTCAAGGTGGTGATTTAGTCCCAGTATTAGGGTTTTTCCAAAACTCTGGTATCCTCTAATGATCTTTTGTAGCTTCTCTCCTATCTGATCTCTGAATCTAAAACCCTGAATTCTAGCCTATAGGTGACTTTTCGTGAAGATGACAACTTCTTGACAACTTTGAAAAATTTCTTCAATATTGAAAATTTGTTTTCAAAGGATCTTCAATCTTCAAAACACCTAGATCTACAATCATACATGTAGAGGAGAGAAAAATGTTGTTTTGTTAGTGGATAGGGGTTTGCCTTGGTCAAACCCCATTTTGATAATCAAACCTTGAAATGAATAGAAACATGAAAGGAATGATGAATGAACAATATGTAATGTTGCAACTCACCAAACCATTGTAACAAAGGTTGTTAACTTGTATGAAATGGCTAGAATGAATGTAGATATTGACTCTTGATTGAATGCTATAAATATTGACTTGAATGCTTGCTTGAATCATGAAAACCTACATCATAAATGTTAGCTCAAAAACACACATGATGCATGATGACTTTGAAATGATGCTTGATTCTTGAATGTAGCTCCAAAATTTTTGATAATTGGCTCTTGAATTCTCTTGATCTCATAAAATTGCTAAGAGAAAATATGTGAAATAACCTTGTATTTATACTTGTTTATGCCAAATTTCTTGAAATTACAACACCACAAGCCAACATCAAATCTAGGAGAATAAAATCTCGCCAAGAATTGAATTTAGAATAGGTCCAAGTTAAAGCTAGACTCATATGCTAGTTAGGAAGTATGAGTCCTAGTAGCCTAGGCTTGGGACACAAAATTCAAGAAATGCCAAATTTTATACCAAATTCAGGTTCAACTCAGAAACTTAGGTGGGACCCATACGTGCAAGGTAGTGTATGAGTCTGAAATCAATAAATCTAGGACAAAAAAACCAAAATCATTAAATTATGATTGGTTAATAGTTAAGTGTTAGGATTATCCTTAGAGAAATGCATTAAATAAGGCTTGTGGATGAAAAATAGGACCAAATAAGGCATAAATAATCCCAATATTAGCAGGGAGGGCCTAAAAAAGTGTGAAAATGTAAAGGGATACATTTTTCTACACTACATTTAGCCCCCACTTTAGTGAGAGGAGGAACTTGCTTCAAAATCACATTAAAGTAGACAAATTTTCATCAAGAGGGGTCCAAATGTACCAATGCTAGTAGGATAGGATGAAAATGATCAAGAGGGTTGCACAAGCCTCTCAGATCAAGATCCTATGGCAAACCAACATAGGCACAAAATAATACACATGTGAATAATGTGAGGAACAAAAGGATACAAGCATACACTGTCAAAGACATAAAGAAGAAAGAAAAAGAAAAAGAAAAGGGTGGATCAAGCCTCGACCATTTGTCCAATGCGATGCGGATTAGATCTAAGCTGTTTGTTCAAAAAAAATTTACAAGTGGAACATGATTTCCACTATGCAAATCAATGCATGCTCACAAGGGCTAGTGGAACCTCAAGCCATCCACTAGGTGAGCCCTAGAGACACATACACATGCACCCAATATGTGCTCACATAGACAAGCAAGTGGCTATGGGAAAGTCACACCTAAGTTCGGCTCCCATACAGTAACCATACCAAAGCTATACCTTATGATAACTTTGATAAGGTGCCACACAACATGAACAACAAGATCCATGAGGCAAGCAAAAAATTTTATGCTTGAAACTCATGAATAAATAGGATGGCTCCATAGGAAAGCAAAGTGTGTTATGCAAGGTGACCATATAACAGATATTGTAAATGCAAAAGGTAGTGTAAGGTACATTCAAAGGAGTTTTGATTAGTTAATGTAAGGTCTTAACTTAGAGAACATCGTGCCTAATGTCTCCAAGAGAGGACCAATCAAAGAATAGAAGATTCACAACTTAGGGAATGCAATGTGTCACATCAAGCCACTAAGAGGGATATAATATGCTAAGAGAGATCACACTCTTGAAGGAAATCATTCCCAATGTCATCACCAAGAGAAAGACGCATCACAAGAAGTAAGAAGACTACACAATGAAACATGAGTTGCAAAAGAATAATGCCAATGTATGCCCCCACTTTAAAGAAATTGCTAAACACCATGATGTGAGCAATTACTTTAAAGTAGAAAATGATAAATTCTAACAATAAAAAGGACATGAGAGAATATTTGGAAAGTCCTATGCCAAGTCATATGTTTCCAAATGAAGCTACGCCATGAAAAGGGGTTGCCCCAAAAATGAAATCCCAAACTCACACATAAGGATCCATGGATTCAGGGTCAGTATGTCTTTGCTACAATGTTTTTAGAGAGCTCAAAACTACCATCATTCTCCAAATACTCATGGAATAGGAAGAATGACACAAAAAGAGAGAGAGAAAAAATAAAAACTTTTGGGTCAACATGGAAGAGACCTAAATCTCTTGACGCCTTGCGTCATGCCCACAGGGAAAACACAATACAAACAAAAAGATAAAGAAAAATATTTTGGGTCAACATAGAAGAGACCTAAATGTCTTGATGCCTTGCATCATCCCTAAAAGGAAAACACAAGACAAATGAAAAGATAAAGGTTTACAACATAGAGAAGAATGTAGATACAAATAGAGGAATTTCACAAAGTGAGAGATATACATCAAACATAATAGTATGAGGAGATCACATTACACACATGCAATCACACAAAAAACATGACAAAGAAAGCAAAGGAAATACTAGTAAGGAAAATGTGAGTCAACCTATTAGCAAGACGTCCACATCCCAGTGTTGTTCATCATATACAAAAGGTGGAAAACTATCCAAAGGGACAACAATGAGTGTTGTACTAGTTTCATCACCCAGTTCAACACTCTTCCTAGGAGAATTATCATTTAAGCTCATAGAAGAGGAAAACAATGTATTCAATTCATTATGCACTTCTTCATCTATTTTAGTAATCTCATCATCATCATCCATGTTAATCGCAATGGGAGTTCGAATGATAAGGTCTAAAGAAGGATTTAGCTCTTGTTGTGGTTGTGACATAGGGTCATTTTGTTGTGGCAAAGAGGGAGACTCATCATGTATTGCTTCAGTCAAGTTTGGATGTTGATTTTCTTTGTTGTTCTCTTCTTTTAACCTTCAAGAAATAACATGACATCTATGCCTATGCTCTCTATCATTTATGTTTCTTTCTCAAGTTGTGTTTGTTTTGGAGCACATTTATTAACCATGGGTTTATTTTCTTTGCCAATGGGAGGAATGGAAGGGACCATAGGAGGCTGTTCAACCACATTCTCTTTAGCTTTGTAATTTTTTTTTTATCTTAGGAGGCTGTGAGAGAATTTTTTTGGTTGTCTCTATTGGAAGAATGAAGAAGCCCTTCGGTGTGTTGTCATTGATGCCAACATTGTTTGGTAATAGTTTTTGTCTATCTGATAAATAGTGCCTATGTTATTTTAATCCAATAATTTGGTTTGGAATTGTTCGTATTAGAATATCGACCTATGTTGTTTTAATATGTTCTTAAGGATTGTCAAGTGCATCTGTACACCACTTTCAACAATTTTGGTTGGATGGGTTGAAAGATATAAATGACAAAAGTTTGGCATACAGGCCTTGTATATTCTTTTGGCCAACATGGATAAGTGGTGAGTGCTTTGTGGATGGTTAAAGTGATCTTTATTAGGTCCAAGCCGACCTAATTTATGTCCTACATGTTTTTTTCTAATCACGGAAGAATTTTTGGTTTGAGCTGACAAGCTATTTTGGATTGATTATGTATACACCCAATTAGGATGACCTAATTGATGTATGTATATGTAACAACGTATATATATGAAACATTTTTTTGAAGGAAGAATATATAGATAGATAGATATGTGTGTATGTGTATATGATATGTGAAAGACATAAGTAGTAAAATGCAACAGTGTGATATTATGTGAAGTTGTAGGTAGTTGTGATGAACCTACAAACCAGTGCAGGATTTTGTATTCTAGGACTTAATTGGAAATTAACTCAATACATAGAAGGTGCATTTCATTAGTTCATCCTTTTGGAAATGAGCCACACTCCAATTTGTAATGATTTCAGGCTGTGAGCCTTTCAAGGACAATGTGTCTTGGCAGTGTTCCCTTCTAATATTTTATGACTGGTTATAATATATTGTGAGCTAATCCTCACCCTAGTTTTTCCCATTCTGGGTTTTCCACGTAAAAATCCCGGTGTTCATGTGTCATGTGATGTTATGATTCCTTTCATATTTTTGTTTATAGTTGCAACTAGATATGTTTTAATTATTGAATGGTTAGCAGTTAAATGGTTTAGTAGAATACTATTTCACCCCCCTCTCAGTATTTTGGGTGTTCAACAATTGGTATCAAAGCTTGGTTCCTTTAGAAAAGTTTAATAACTTAAGGAAGATTTTGAAGTTTGAACACATGGATAAAAAAGGTGTCTTTTTCCTCTAAAAGAGATCTCTACAATTGAAGAAATCCATGTTGCCCTTGAAGATCTAGAAAAAAATGAAAATGAGAAAGAAACTTTGAGGGGGAACTTAAAAGGAGCAAATGAATGCATTAGGAAACTAAGAGAGCAAATCAAGAATTTTAAAGAAAGGCATAGTGAATTCAATGATTGGTTGAACAAAACAAATGAAAACATCACTGGAATAAAGGTAAAAGTGGAAGAAAAGAGAAGAATTGAGAATTATAAGAAAGTTGAAATATAGAGAAAGATTGATGAATGTACAAAGCTTGAAAAAGAAGTGGTAACCCTAAGGTATGACTTGGAGAAGGGAAGATCTCATGAGGAAAAATTCAAAGAAATTACTACAATGCTTGATGAGTTAATTTATTTTCAGAAACCTTCTAAGGATAAAGGTGGTTTAGGACTTGAAGAAGGACAAAGCTCAAAAGAAAATCAAACTCCTAACAAGGTTGACAATCAAAGGAAGACTCAAGGCAATGGTAGATAGATCAAGAATCAAAGAAGCAATTTTGAAAGGATTTCTATCAGACAACCTAATGCTTGAAGGTACTCATCTTTCAATGGTATTTGTTTTTCATGCAATAAATTTGGTCATAGAGCAACAAAATGTAGAAGTAGAATGAATCAAAATGTTGGATTCTTTTTTGGACAATGTTTTGCTTGCAATAAATTTGGACATAGAGCTAGTAAGTGCAAAAGTTGGATAATGATGATGAATAGATTTAATACTAGTAGAATGATTCAATATTTTCAAGGATATTGCTACACATGTAATGCATTTAGAAATAAAGCTAACCAGTGCAGATTAAGGTTAAATGAAAATTAGTTTGGTTAGAAAAATGTTGTGTGCTACACCTACAATAAACCAACACATATTTCAAGATTCTATAAAAGTAAAAATGAGAAGAAATCTAATCCAGAACAAAGGAATAAACCTATGAATAAAGTCGATCCTACTAAAGTCAAAAAGGAAATGGAGAAAATTTGGAAGAAAAAGGAAGAACTTGAGAATAAGGATGAACCAAATGCATATGTACCTACTTCTAGTATAGATATTTCCTCTAAAAATTAAACCCAGTAGTGGATTTAGGGGGAGCAATTATAGAGAAAACTAACAAACCCTTGACATATGAGGTGTCAAGAAGTGAAACGAAGATATGTGATGTGAAATGTAATTTTGAACATGTCAAAAGAGTTTTTGGTAGAAAAGATGCAAATTTGGAGATTTTTGGAGCATTTTAGGGTTTACAGTGTACTCATAAAGTGTTTATCAACTTTTTGTGAGTGAAATGCATTAAGTGAGAAATTAGGGCAGATCGATAAAATATAAAGTAAAAATAAAAGTTGAGTTAAATAATTTTTATGCATTTGGAGAGACATGAAGGAAATTCAGAGCATCTAGCATCAAACCCTAGTTTATGTTGAAGCTTGAAAAAGGTATTTACAACTATCTATACTCTGTGGATTTGAATTAGAAGTAATTTTCATAAGCATATACAAGAGAATTGAGGGAAAAATGGCCACTCCCATTGTGGTTAAAGTTTCTGAGAGACACCAATTGAAATTCATAAGGTTTTCATGGAAGGTTTATGAAATGGAACCCATGGGTGCATTTTCACAAATTCCAAGCAGTTTCTTACCCACTGAGGATACCAAAACCTACATTTATATGAAATTGGAAGAATTTGACCATCAAGAACTCAAGGATCAATGGCTAAAGCAGTTAATTGGAGATAACTCCTCAGTGAAACCTAAATATGAAAATATTGTATGAAAGAAGCTAGAAGTATGGAATTGGTTTCTAGATTTTTGTAGTGGAATGGATGCAAAGTTTGTAAGGATGACACTTAGTAGAGTGCATGAAAAATTGGTATGGACAAGTGTACCTGGAGTAATTACCAAGGAAGTGATTAGAGTCGTGGCTGGTATTTGTGACACTGGACTTATGCTAGTGCTAAAGGCTATAAAAAAAATGTGGTTATGAAACTAACTGGTGCCACATATGATGGGAGAGCACTATCAACCAAACCCATTATAAACCATGTTGTGAAGCATGTTGAAATCATGATAGGGCAGAAAATCTACTTCACTAACAGAGGAAATTATATGTCTACAACTGTAATTTATGTTGCACATGATATGGTGGTAAATGAAAGAGACTATGATTTGTGTGAGTTGCTTTGGTAGCAACTTATGGATAACTTAAGCCAAAATAAGACAAATAAATATCCATTCAATTTTTGTACATTGGTAGTCTATTTTCTATTCTAAATTTTGAGAGAGCTACCTAGAAAGAAAAAACATCATATGGAATACCAACAGACCAGCGTCACATCAAATTTTTGAACATTTACATAGCATTAGAGTTTTCAAAGCATAGAGTGATGCTCTAACTACATTCTTCATGGTTTTTCAGAACAATATGTATAAAAGAGATAGAGTTCCAAGGAGCTTAGTAAAGAAATATGCAAAGGAGATAAATTTTCTAGTATCTACTAATGAATTCATCATATAGGTAGTAGAACCTAGAACCCTATGGATAGAGCCTCTAGGATATGAAATTGATGAAAAAATAGCTAGTAATCTCGTTGAAATGTTGTTAAGCATCCCTAAGGATCCCACTCTACCCTGACATGGTACATATGAAGAGAAGTCTATTGAAGTGTATTTGGAAACTTGAACACCTCAAAGGGCTATAAGGGTAAACAAAAATGTTGAGGCATTCTTAAAAATGCATTCACTTTCTAAGGATGATGTTGAAAGGCTAATGGAAGTTGTTGATGAGAAGAGGACCAGATCAATTGAAGTGCCCTCTGGGTCTAGAAGATTAGGAAGAGAACCTTCCACCACTACCTCTATATTAACTAAAACACCTTGTTCCACTACAACAATGAAAGGAAAGAAGGTAGAGCATAGTGCTCCAGTAGCGGTTAATGTAACTACTTCCTCTGGACCCAACACCAAAGCTTCTAAGAAAAAAATGTACCTCCTATTGCACCATATACTATTCTCGGAAAAAAGGATAAAACAAAAGGCTAATAGAAAAAGGAACTTGAGTGATACTATATGGGAAGAGATCAACCTTGGATTACAAGAAGAGAAACAATTGAAGAGGAATAGAAGAACCAATTCCCCCACTAGCAATGAAAATATATCATAGGCAATTGGAATAGAAAATATTGTGGATTCATCTGATGAAGAGGAGAAAAAAGGTGAATAAAATGTGTTCACAATTCATGTGCATGAGAAGAAGGGAGAAGAAGGCACATTAGAACCTATGGAGGACATTCCTATCTCTCCTTCGGTAAGTGATCGTCCACCTCTAAAGATGGAAGCTTTAGTAAATAATATGATATAAACTAAGGACTTGATAGCTACTGCTAAGTTATTTGATGAGTTCAATGAAGAAGATAAGGAAACAATTGTAAATGATTTTATTCAATACATGGTTATTTTTATGAGAATACGAAAACCATAAGGAAGGTGACTCACAATGTATAGGAAGCTTTAGTACAAAGAAGGCATGAAGCTATAATTGTTGATGACAAAATCAAATCTGATGCCTTGAACACATATGGATCCTCCTTATCCAAGGAAGATGTTTCTACCCTATTAAATGAATGTTCTAAGTTGTTCAGGGTCAAATAGAGAGTCACTCTTCTAATGACTAAATAGAAAGACCATATAGAAAGGTTAAGGGAAGAGACTCTTGGTATAGTAAGGGAAATGGAAAAGAATTATGGAATGAGAACTAGTTCTTCATCTCATACAATTCAAGCACAAGAGCCTACTAATGTCACAGAAGTAAAGGACCATCCTGTTTTGGAAAATATTGGTGAAATACATGCTTCTTCAGAGACATCTTCTCCTCCAAATGATATAGAGGAAAAAACCAACAAAACACTAAAGATCAACATAAAATGATACCAATTACAATAAAAAAGAACACCATGAGGATATTGGAGAAGACAAGAATGAAGATGAGGGAAACAAAAATGAAAATAGTAATGATGGAAAAGTTGATGAAGACAATAAGGAGGAAGGAAACAAAAACAAACTATCAGAAAAACCCTCTAGAGAAGAAAAAGAGGAAAAGAAAGAATAAAATAAGGAAGAAATAGAGGGTTGGAATAAATGAAGAAGAATTCACATAGACTGTTGAGCCATCAAAGCCATCCAGATAATCATCCAAAAATACTCTTAAGGGTCTATTGACAAGGAAAACAAGGATTCAGCCCGTGCTACCACCTCATTTGATTCAACTCCCATCTCATCCCAACTATGTGGATCTAAGTAAGATCTCACCAGTTGAAAGGATAAAAATTTGTGGTACTTTTCTTGACTCCGGTACACAAGAAATTGTTGAAACTTATTAGAAAGGGACATAACTGGTAAATGATTCTATTGAGGCTTTGCAAGAGATGGCTCCTAGTGCTACAATTGATGATTCCTTAGCTCCTATTAAAACTTGAAGTTCTTGGTTGATTTACTCAAGGAATATACCTCTAGCCTAAAGAAGTAGATTGAAAAAGAGATTGAATCATGAATTTTGGAGAAAAGGTTATTAGTTTTGTAGGATAAATGTGTTGCCACTCACAACAAGGTGTTGCAATGTCTAAAAGAGGTAAAATATTGTGAAGAGGAATCCCAGACATTGTATGTATATTGCATGCGGTGGCCGGATGCCACTTGAGGAATTAAAGACTTAATGGACTCAATAGAGTCTCAACTTGCCAATGCCTCCAAAGATATGACATAAATTATGCTTCCTGGACTTCTACTGCAAACTTGTAGAGCAATTTTTTCACCTTACAGAGGTAGAAAGAAGATGCAATGAGATGGTTTGGACAACTTGGAGATATGGTAATGTCCAGACACATTCCTGTATCAAGTGCCTTGGTGGATGCATAGAATCTAGAAAAGATGAATCTTAATCCATCCACTCTGAAAGAAGAAGAATGCTTAGAAGAACTAGAATCCTTGCATAACACACTTTCCAAAGCTAAGGGGATTTGGGATGATCGAAAACCTGCTTGGGAAGTTATTCTTAAGGAATTATAAGGTGCCCCCAGTTCCTGTTAAATGTTTCTTACATTTTTTGTTTCTGCAAAGTTCATCATCGACACACCCTTTTTCCTTGATGTCAAAGGGGGAGAAGGTTCTATGTAGGGAGAAAATAATGTAATGTTGTGAAGAAATTTTTGGTTTTAGAGAAGTTATATGTTTTGTGTATATCTAAAAGGGAGAGTTCACACAATTTTGGTTTTGGAGTGTGAAGATTTTTTTTTTTAAGTTTCATTTTTGGCACATGTTTTCGTCAATGAAAAAGGGTGAGATTGTTTGAAGAATGAAGAAGAATCCCTTCAGTGTGTTGTCATTGATGCCAACATTGTTTGGTAACAATTTTTGTCTATTCGATAAACAATGCTTATATTATTTTAATTCGGTAATTTGTCCTAGAATTGTTCATGTTAGAATATCAACCTATGTGGTTTTAATATGTTGTTAAGGACTATCAAGTGCATCTGTACACTAGCTTTCAACAATTTTGGTTGAATGGGCTGAAAGATTTAAATAATAGAAGTTTGACATACATGCCTTGTATTTTCTTCTGACTGACATGGATAAGTGGCAAGCGCTTCATGGATGGTTAAAGTGATCTTTATTAGGTCCAGGCTGACCTAATTTATGTCTTACACATTTTTTTCTAAGCATGAAAGAAGTTTTAGTTTGACCTGACAAGCTATTTTGAATTGATTATGTATACACCCAATTAGGCTGACCTAATTGATGTATGTAGATGTAACAACATATATATGAAATATTTTTGTTGAAGGAAGAATATATAGATAGATAGATGTGTTCGTGTGTGTATATTTTTGAAAATTGGGTTGCATCAAATGGTTTCCATTGATGTCAACATAGCACCATATGTATAAGATGTTTACCAAAAGCTATTCTCTATCAAAGATATTCTTTATTTGTGATCCGGTGTGTTGGTTTTTGAGTCTGAATTCTACCACAAGAAATCTGATATCTTAACTATGCCATTATGATTCACTTAGACATCTATATTCAAAATCTTGAGAAGTTTTGTATAGGGAGCAACAAGTTATCAATGACAAACGAGAATCTAATGTTACATTCTCTCAGGAAGTTGTTTGACCATTTGTAGCTCTTATGTTTTGGTCCCAGTCTTGGCCGACCTAACATATATTATGGGATGTTTTGTATAGAGCTTCATTGACCTGGTATAATGCACTACATGGATAAAATGGTTAAATCATATATGGTGCCAACAAAGAAATTTTTTATTATTTTTTTTTTCATCCAATTAGGCGACCTAATTGATGAATAAATATATACTTGTATATATGTAAGATAATTTGAGGAATGGAATGAAGATAAGGACACACATGAGCAACATATGTGAAATGTGGAGTAAGTGTGAGTGCAAAAAGGATTAAGAAGTATATGAAGATCTGAGGCTAAGTGCTTTATTAGTTGTGAATCAATGCAATTTTTGTTGAGTGACTACTATGTGAGACAATACTTCATATTCTGAGCTTCATTGGAACTCAACCTTGCACATTGAAGGTGTATCCTATTAGTTCAACCTTATGGAAATGAGCCACTATCCTTGTAGCTTGGTGGCTAGCTATCTTTTGTATCTCCAGGTTGTATCCTTGTTGGATAGTGAGTGCTTATTCTAGACAATGAATCCTTGTTTCAAGTAGTAAGCCTTTTGTAATTGGTTTTGATATTCTCTTTAGTGTGAGTTAATCCTCACCATGGTTTTTCCCTCATTGGGTTTTCCATGTAAATCTAGTGTTATTGTGTTTATTTGTTGGATTTGAGTTTCTACATTGCTCTTGATGATTAATTAGTTAAAGTATTAGTTCCAGTATCTAGATTAAAGGTTTAATTATGTGACAACTGATTCACCCCCCTCTCAGTTGTTCTATTCAATATATATGATATGTGAAAGACATGTAGTAAAGCATGATAGTGTGACATTATGTGAAGTTGTAGGTATTTTTTATGAACCTGCAAACCCATGCAATATTTTGTATTCCAAAGCTCAATTGGAACTGAACTTAGCACATAAAAGGTGTATTTGATCAATTTATCCTTTTGGCAGTGAGCCACACTCTGTTTTCTAATCATTTCAGGCTGTGAGCCTTTCAAGGATAGTGTGTCCTGGTAGTGTGCCCTTCTAATATTTTATGACTAGTTATAATATATTTTGAGCTAATCCTCATTGTGGTTTTTCCCATTCTAGATTTTCCACATAAAAATCCTAGTTTTCATGTTTCATGTGATGTTATGATTCATCGCATGTTTTTATTTATAGTTATAGCTAGTTATGTTTTAATTATTGAATGGTTAGTAGTTAAATGGTTTAGTATAATATTGATTCACCCCCCTCTCAGTATTTTGGGTGTTTAACAGTCTCTTGGTCTTTTGTAGAAGATAGGAAAAGGATGTATCTTAGGTTGGTCTTGGTTATTTGGTATGTCTTTTGGTTCAATCATAGTTTTGTCAAGGATGGGAGGCTCAATTATGGGTTGAGGCATGTTTCTAAGGGATAATTTTTCTATGCATTTTTCCTTAAACTTCTGATAGGATTTGAAAAATAAGTCCTCACAAGGTTTAATAGGTTCTATAGGCTTAGGCCAAAAGAAATCAGATGAGAAATGCCCACGGGAAGATACAGGATTAAAGCCACTATGGTGCATAGTAAAGATTTCATTGTCAAAGGGAAACTTTAAATATTTATGTACGACTGATGAGATGACTTCCATGGAGTGTATCCATGGATAGCCAAGCTTCAAAAAAAATTGATCCAACGTCGGGATGATGGAGAATGAGACATCTAATTGTTTTGGTCCAATTTTTAGAGGGATGGTGATCGATCCCATCATAGGGCAAGCAAAACCATTATACATTTTTATCCATGCTTTTAGTTGATCATATGTTTCTTGATAGAGTTCATGCACAAGTAAGAATTCTTCAGTGATCACACTCTCTTTATAGACAGGATCAATTAATATCCCATTAGTGGGCTTGTCATTGATTTTGCCGACTATGTAAAGAGGACCATTAGGTGCACTTCTAATTATATCTTTAGATGAGAAAGAAATGTCAAGAGTATTTTTAGTTCTTCCCTTATGAGTTAGAATTTTGATAAATCTAACCATATCATCCATAGGAATTTGTTCAATAGTATCCATAGGACCTTGTTTAATAATATCCATGTTGTCATCATCTGTGTCAACATTCATCACATCATTCTTCTTAGTTTCACTAGCTTTGAAAAATGAAATATTATGATTGGGCATAGGGTTGGTAAAGATTTGTAAATTTTGGTTAGGAGAGGCAACAAATTTATTTCCTTGACAATTAACACCTTCAATTTGAAGTCAACTAGAATCAATGAGGTCTCGCACAAGATGTTTAAGATGCTTACAATGTTCTATATCATGTACATTTTGTCAATGATAATGACAATAAGAATTTGATATAAATTTTGGAGGTAACTTAGGCTTATTAGGATTGAGAGTTTTAATGGGAGGTAAGGAGATAATTTTTTGTTCTAGAAGTTGTAACATTGTATTATGGAGGGTATTGGGTAAGGGAGTAAATTGTCTAGCCAAATCCCCAAATGTAAAAGGACTTGTCTTCTTTATATCAACCACTTGGGTATCAACAATTGAGTTGTTTGAGGGGGATTTAGTTAAAGGAAACCTTTATTCTATTTTCTAAAAGGTTGATAATTTTTTTGGTTTAAGGATTCAGACTTTTCAGGATGGTTGGAGGTGGGTTTTGTTTCACGACTACTAACCAAGTTTTGATAATCACAAAGGGAAGTACACAAGTGTACAAAGGAAGGAAACTTCATCATGATAAGCTTGTCTTGTATCTTATTTTGCAATTTCTTAATGAACATTCATTGAAGGTGAGGATCAAGAATATTTATATCGATTTGGGAATAAAGCATTTGGTAGCATGAAATAAAGTTGGTAACTTTTTCATCATCCTTTTGCTTACATCTCATCAAATCAGCTAATGTCATCTTAGGAGTCATGTGCACTTGGAAATGGTTTATAAAAGGCCTCAAAAATTTATTGAATGAATGAATTGAGTTATTCGATAATGAGGAAAACCATTCTAAAGTAGTATCTTTGAAGGACCTAGGGAAAATCTTAGCCAAGAGCTTATCCTCAAGGAAAAAATCACTACATAAGGCGGTGTAAGCGGAAAAATGGTTAGAAAAATCTTCTTTCCCTCCATATTTTTCAAATCTAGGAATCTTTATACCTTGTGGTATCATCATTCTCAATATCTCCAAGGATAAGCAATTGCTTTTGACATAGTATGTAGTTTGGCCATTTTGATTTTGGTTTATGGTGGAAATTTGATTTTGAAGAGATGAAACATTTTGCAAAATTTGGTTAAGAATGACGTCATTGGTTGTGTTTTGAGATGGAGGTGAATATTGTGGAGGTGTATATGTGTTCGAGGGGGAAGCGAATGGAATAATTATTGGAGGTAAAGTGGTAGGAGATATGACATGAGATGCCACAAAGGTATTAGGATTGCTTGCAAAAATACCTAAATTAGGAAAGGCATTACTAGTAGGCTGCATCGTTGTTGTAACTTGATGGTTGGTATAGGTAGGAATAGAGGAAATGGTTGTAGGAGGAGGAATTTTAGTTCCTCCTTGAATTTGGACATTGTTCGAAGGTTGAGCACAACTAGTCATTGAGGTAAGATGTTTTCCAAAAATCTAAGCTAGGTTACGCACAAGTTCTACTCCACTTTCAATCATGCAATGTATGTTATATATGGAAGGAATAACAATGTTAGAAATGTTTTCAGTACTCACTTGATGTTGTAGGTTTGCTAAATCTTCATGTATTTGGATTAAGTTTTCTTGAGGAACACTAGCAACCATCATTTCAACACTTGTCATACTACTTGAAGGTAGCGAGTTGTTAAGGGTATGGTCCATACCTAGTGAACTAGTGTTAACAATATGAGTGAAAGAGCTAGATAAGCCAAGATCCATGACAAGTGTGCTATCATGAGATGACATGAGTCTTGAACTATGTCTCACTATAGTATTAGTAATAGGACACCAAGTTGTAAAGCTCATGCAAAATACAATTAATGAATGCAAGATAAATGCAATGAACACAAGATAAATGACATTCTTTAAGTCCAATTATTATGTTTACAAATACACCAAATTAAGCTAGATTTAATGAAATGAATGAAACAAAAACTCAGTAATTTGAAACAAGGATCCAACAACAACAACAAACAAAAGTATAGAAACAAGGTTTTTAATGCTATAAAATGCAGTTTCAGGTCTAAAATAGGACTAAATTTCCCAAAGAGGTGTATGAGTCCCAATTATGGTTTTTGAAGGGTTCAAATGCTAAAAAAAAGTCAACACAAAATTCTTAGAAACCAAGTAAAACAAATTGTATTGGGACTAAATCACCCAAAGGGGTGTATGAGTCCTAGATTAGGGTTTTTACACTCAATTCAACAAATTCTGAGTGCATGTTAAGGTTTTTGGTTTGTATGTTGTCCTAAATATGTGCAATTAGAGATTTCAAATGAAATTCAATGATGCAAGATGCAAAAATGCAACCTATCTAGGAGAATAAAATTAGAACACTACAAGCTAACATTAGATCTAGGAGAATAAAATCCTACCAAGAATTGAGTTCAAAATAGGTCCAAGCTAAAGTGGGAATCATATGCCATTTGGGGTGTATGAGTCCCAGTAGCCTAGAATTGGGACACAAATTTGAAGAAATGCCAACTTCTATGCCAAATTTAGGTTCAGGCCCTAAAACTTAGATGGGACCCATATGTTGGAAGAATGAAGAAGGTGGCCTTCGGGTTTTTTGTCATTGATGCCAACATTGGTTGGTAACTGGCTAAGTAAACTGTGTGTCTACACTAATCCAATATTTTGATTTGAAAATCCTCTCAATAAAAGGAAATTCTATGAGTTTTTGATATGTTGCTCAAGAGTGTCAAGTACAACTATAAATGAGTTTTCAGCAAGTTTGTGTGATCCAATTGAGTTATCCAAGTGATAGAAGATTGGCATTCTTTTGGTCGTCATGGTTATGAACTATTTATCTTATAAATGTTTAAAGTGTTCTTCATTAGGTCTGGGATGACCTAATTAATTTTTCAAAGCGCCAAAAGGACTTTTGATTTAAGCCAACAAATATTCTTGAGTTATGCATTCAATTAGGTTGACCTAATTGATGTATATAGATGAAGCTTTGTATATATATGTAAGTGTAGCATAGAAAAATGTGTCTTTGGAAATTTTCATGCTCATTTGGGTCTTTCTCATGGATGTTGGCTTATTTTTTCCCTGATTTAATGTTGTAATATGGTCAACACATTCACATTAGGTCTTGGACCCTTGTGAATCAATAAGAACTTTATGATGCCTTGCAAAAGTGTTGTGACATACTTTCACACTTTTCTAGGACCTTTTTATTATAATTCACTTAAATAATCTTTTTTTATCACTTACCAAGCCTTATTTCAAAGTGTTGTAGTGTTGTAACAAAATTTCACACTTTTCTAGGCATGTCATCACTAATTTGACCATTTCTTATGCTTTAATTGACCCCTTTTTACACTTACAAGCCTTACTTAAGTGTATTTTTGAAAATAATCCCGATAAACATCAATTAATACACTTAATTTCTGACACCCAATTAAAATGCCTAAGTGGGACCCATTCGCCACTAGGGGCGAATGAGACCCCTTTGGCTCAAAAATCAAAATAAATTCAAAATTCTGGTAGGATATTATTTTCTAAGACCTAAGGTCGGCTTGTGATATGGTATTTTCGAGAAATTTTGCATAGTCAAGTATAAATATAGGGTTTTTCCTCTCATTTCACCCTCATTCATTCAATCAAGCATTCCATCAATTAACAAGCATTCACTTAAGAATTTTAGGCATTTCAAGCATCTTCAAGTCTACATCCATTGGAGCTTTTACTTGCATGTCTTTAGATTTCTACTTCAAGGGTTTGGTGAGTTGTAGCATTGCATGTTGTTCATTCATCACTCTCTTTTCATTTCATTTCATTTTCAAGGTTTTAATTACCAAACTAGGGTTTGACCAAGGAAAACCCCTATTCACTAACCCTTAACCATTTCCCGCCTCTTTGCATGTGTTTTGCAAGTATATTGTGCAAAATTGTCAAAGAGCAAGGTTGGAAAAGTTGTCAACAATTTTTAAAATTCATTCAAATTTTTCAAAGCCCTAAAAGAAGCTTGGAGAACACATACAAGTCAAATTTTGTAGTTTCAGATCTAGAAATCTATTAGGAGTTGAAGTGTAGAACGAGAGATACAGATTGCACCTTTGAATTTCCTAAAAATTTGGAAGTGGACTAATATGCCATTAGTGGTGTATGAGTCCCATTGCTAGGCCTGAAAAGAGGTTTTTGTAGTATTGAGTACCCTTTTGTCTGAAACTTGTTCTGGTAGAATTTTCCCAAAACATGACTAAGTCACCCAACTTGGTGTATGAGTCCCAGTGGGCTTCAACAGTGAATTCTGCAGAATTCTAGAGCTCCATTCCATCACTTTCTAGTTTCTAGGTGCACACCTTTAATCTCATAAGTTTCTGTTACAGTTTACTTGCATTTTTAATTCATTTTGCATATCATAGCGTGTTTTCAAACACTTTGCATTTTCTTAGTTTTGCATCAATAGTTAATCTCTTTTATCAATTATTTGCATCTAGGACATTCCCCTTTGACATATTTCAATCATCTTTGCATTGGAATCTCAAGGGCATATTCTTGAGTGAGCCATCAAAGTTTTTGGACACCTCTCTCCTTTTAGGTGCAAAACCCTAGAAGTGTAAGAGAGCCTTCCATTCCAAAAATCTTTGGTTCATTTTGGTGAACCTGCATTTTTAACATCCTCTTTCTAATTTAGAGTGCATTTACATCTTTGGAATAGCCTACATTAGCATTGCATTGCATTTTGAACTATTTAATTTACATCCTAGGGTTTCCAAATTTGCATTAGTGAAAATCTCATATAACTTGCATTTTTGCATTTCATTTAATTAAAAGTCAACAAAATTCTGCATATTCATATTATATCTACATCTGAAAACCTAAAAAGCATAATTTTTTTTTTTAAATTCTAAAAAAATTCAAAAAATTCACTACCTGGACTCATTCGCCACCTTGGGCGACTTAGTCCAGTTGCATATTTTTCACTGCATTTGCTAGCATTTAATCTTCAATTTTTGAGTTTCTTTTTTTTTTCTTCTGCATTTTAGTTTAACATTCCAAAATTTTAGTTTTAAGCATTATTTCATTCTTATTAGTTTACATTGCATCTGCATTCACCCTACATTTAGAAGCCTTTGCATGAGTGTTTGGTGTCCTATTGATAATACCTTAGTGAGAAGAAGTTTGAGACTCATGTTATCCCATGATAACACACTTGTTGTGGATCTTGGGTTATCTAGAGCTTCCACTCCTAGTATCGCAACTAGTACACTAGGCATGGATAATACCCTTAACAACTCTTTGCCTTCAAATAACATGCAAGTTGAAACACAGAATGATCATATCCCGCAAGAAAAAAATAATTCAAATTCATGAGGACTTAGCACATCTCCAACATCATGTAAGCCTTGAAAACATTTCAGCTACTACAATTCCTAGCATAGAAAACATCCATCAAATGCTTGAAAGTGAAGATGGCTTGGATGTTGTGAAACACATAGTTGAGTTATATACAAAACATCTTCATTCAATCTCTAGTGCTCCTCAACCAACAAACAATGTGGTAAGCCAAGGAGGCCCTCAAAATCCTCCTCCCTCAACCATAGCCTCAATACCTACCCATACCACTCCTCAAGTCACAACAACATTGCAACAAGTTAGTGATGTGATTCCTTGCTCGAGTATTCCTACTAGTATCCCTAATTCCTATGTGTCATTGCATGTTCTATCTTCTTCCACATTACCACCTATAAGCATCCCATTCACTTGACCTACCACTACATACACTCCATTGCCACTTTCACTTCCACCTCATACCACTTATAATGACCCTCTCATCACATAAATTTTCCAAATTGTTTCCTCCATGCAAAAGCAAATCTCCACCATAAACCAAAATCAGAATGGACCACACAAATATTATGTTAGAAGCAGCCCATTTTCTTTGGAAATGTTGTGAACACTGATGCAACAAGGAGTAGATATTCCTATATTTGAGAAATATGGAGGGAAGGGTGATCCTTCTAACCATGTTAATGCCTACTTTTCCCTATGTAGTGTTTTTTTCCTTGATGATAAACTGTTGGAAAAATTATTCCCTAAGACTTTAAAGATACTACCTTGGAATGGTTTTCTTCTTTATCGAACAATTCAATTCATTCATTTAATGAACTTGTTGATGCATTTATAAATCATTTCCAAGTGCATATGACTCCCAAGAATACCTTGGATGATTTGATGAGATGCAAGCAAAATGAGGAAGAAAAGATAACTGATTTTATTTCACGCTATCAATCACTTTATTCCCAAATTGATGTCAAGATCCTTGACCCACACCTTCAAAAGATGTTTATAGAAAACTTGCAAACTAAAATTTAGGACAAAATCACTATGATGAAATTTCCCTCCTTCATGCACTTGTGTACTACCCTTTGTGATTATCACAATTCATTTAGTAATCGAGATACATGGTCCACTTCTAGCTGACTTGAGAAATCTAAACCTGCCAACCAAGACAATTCCCAACCATTTAGAAATAAAAACAAAGGGGTCTTATAGTTTAACCCCCCTCAAGAACCACCTCAAATTGTCAACAACCAAGTAGCTGCTATTAAAAATGTGGTGCCCTTTAGTTATGGAGATCCGAAAAGACAATTCACACCTTTACCTGACACCCTTCATAACACAATGTCCCAAATTTTACAACAAATGATTACCTTGCCTGCCATCAAAGCACCCAATCCTACTAAGCCTTTACCCCCGAACTTTAAATCCAATACTTATTTCCATTGTCATCGACAAAATGGACATGGCATGGAACATTGCAAGCATCTTAAACATCTTGTGCAAGACCTCATTGATTTTTTCCATCTATCCATTATAGGTGTTAATGATCAAGGCAATAAGTCTGTTGCTCCTTCAAATCAAAACTTACAAATTTTCATTGATCCAATGCCCAAACATAATATTTCATTTTTCAAAGCTAGTGAGACTACAAAGAATAATGTGATGAATATCCTGGTCCTATCCCACATATTAATCATGTTAATCCTATGAATGAAATGGTAGGTGCGATAGACGTTATCCCTCGTAAGGGCCAGCCTAAGAAACCTCTTGATATTGCTTTATCCTCTAAGGACATAATTAAAAATCTACCTGATGGTCCTCTCTACATAGCTGGCCGTACCTATGATAAGCCCACTAATGGGATATTAATAGATCCTGCTTGTGGAGAGAATGTGATCACCGAGGAATAATTGGTATTACATTAACTTTATCAAGATGACTATGATAAACAAAAAACATGGATCAAGATGCATAATGGTTTTGCTTGCCCTATGATTGGATCGATCACCCTTCCATTACAAATAGGACCAAAAACATCAAATGTGACATTCTCCATCATCCCGTAGTCAGACCAATTTCTTTTGTAGCTAGGCCATTTGTGGCTTCACTCAATGAATTTCATCCCTTCGGTTATACATAAATGCTTAAAGTTTCCATTTGATAATGAAATATTTATTGTCCACCATAGCGGCTTTAACCATTTGTCTTCCAAAGTAAAATTTTACTTAAAATCCTTTTGGCTTGAGCCCATGGAACCTATAATGCCACGAGAATACTTCTTTTTCATAGCTTACCAAAAATTCAAAGCAAATAAAATAGCAGAATTATCTCTTCAACATATGTCCTTATCCACCTCTGACATTCCCATCATAGATGAAACCATGCTTCAACCAAAACATGACCCAAATAACCAAGACCAACCAACACTAGAAACCTCCCCGACATCATCCAAATGACCAAGAGACAATGAAAGCAACTTTGTCATGCCTCCTCAAATAAAACAAGTTTACAAAGCCAAAGAGAAAGTGGATGACCAACCTTCCATGGTTCCTTTCTGTAGAAGTTGAAAAACCAACTTCACAGTCCCCAAGAATCACATGCAACAAATATTCATAACAAAATCTGTAAACCCTTAGAGCAAACTTGTGCAAGCAAAAATCAGAATTGTTGATTATTGAGAATAATTGTTTTAAAAATAATACAAAATCCTTCGAAAAGGAAATGATGCAATAAAGCAGGAAAAGACAACCCTAATCTTATCTTGAGCAAAAAGACAGCTCAATAAGATAAGGATAATAATTAAATAATAATTATCCTATGAAATAAAGTATCCTAAGTAAACTTATGCTAAAGTGTAATTAATAATTAATTACACCAACACCCCCCATAAGTGCAACTTAGGGAGAAGCAAATTATTATGCAAAGATGAGTCTCGACAACAAGGCTTGATCAGCTACTCATTTACAAATGCAATGCAAACTAAATCAAATGGGGTAAAGGAGAAAACCACATGGGAACAAAACTCCTCCCCAAAATGGAATGCAATAAACTACCTAAGTGATGAAAGATGGAGGACTCCATAAGACCCCCCCAAGGAAACCATCCATCACAAAGATACAAAAATGAATCCCCCCATAAGAGAGGAAAAAAGAGACCACAGATCCCCCCAGAATGAAGTAACTCCAAAAGAAGTGAAGAAACTGCATCTCCAAAAAGAAGTGAGAGGGAAGAGGCTGAATGAAAGAAATCTCTGAAGGTGGAATAGGTGCAGCCCAAGATGTCTGCATAGAAGCAGGTGTGACCTCAACAAATGAAGAAGTCGAAGTAGGTGAAGACTCAATAGAAACCTCCAGAGATAGATGATCAACAGGATCCTACTGCATTGAAACAAAAGAAGCCACATTGGTAGCCACAACAATAGAAACAGAAGGTGGAGGACATGGAATGGAAGGCTCGAGAATAGGATCTGAAGTGAGAACTCCAATGTTCAAGAAGCCAAAGCTCTCCTCTGAATGATGATGCACACTAGAAGTGTGAGGAATAGCTGTAGAAACAAAAGCACCACCAGTAGCAAAATTAGTGAAGGAATACAACCGGGATGAGTGATCCACTATCCCAGTAGCAATAACTACTCTATTCTCCAAGCCTCTGATGATAACCGAATGAGGTGTGAACTCCACAGATCTCCCATTGCCTCCATGTGTGATCTAATAAATGGAAAGAAGGTTGTTTGTCAAGTGAGGGACACACAAGACATCTTGAAAGGAGTGATCCCCAAAACTAATAGACCCCTTCCCTGTAACACTCATGTAAGTGTTGTTTCTCATCAAAATGGGAGACAGTGTGCAAGGCTCAAAGGAAGTGAACATAGACTGCGAAGATGCCATATGATGAGATTATCCTGAATCTAGAAGCCATCTCCCTGATCCAATTTCTGAAGAAGCACAAAGAGCATGTCCCTTCATATATGATGAAGTATGTAAACCAACTGTGCCTGTGTTATCCTGCTCTGAACAAGAAGAATGAGGAGAAGAAGATGATGCAAACATCCTAGAAGGCAAATAAATCTGATGTTTCTGAACAAGATGTTTCAGCTCATCAATGTCCTTCTTGTAACAATTATGTTCTGCATGTCCTTCCCTCTTGCAATATGCACATGGACCCTTCTCCTTCCTAAATGATTTCCCCTTAGAAGAGGAGGATGAATCTAAGGACTTCTTCTGCTACTCACGAGGTTTGGAATCCTTTTGTTTCTATTTCTTGCCTTTTCCTGTAGAAGCCTTTTGATCTTTGAGCTCCTGTGATGCAATAAGTGCCTGTGAAGAGGAAGAAGGTTTCACCATGCCCATGCTAGCTAACTTAGCTTGCTCTCAAGTGAGAGATGAAGCAAAGTCATCAAGAGATGGCATAGTGAATCTCGTACCAAGTGCATCCCTAGTGGCATAAAAGGTAGATACAAAAACTGAATAATCTGGTCCAAGCTTAGAAAGAATGGACAATATTAATTGAGAGTCTTCTTTCTGAACACCACACTGTGACAACTATAATCTAAGAGACTTGAGTTTGGTGAAAAACTCTTGGATGCTGTCAAAATCCCTAGGATTTAAGCCAATAAGCTCATTCTCTAACTAAAACCCTCTCATAGTATCCTGCTTCCCAAACAAAGACTCCAAAGTAGTCCATATCTCATTTGGTGTAGTGCAAGACTCAATGTGAAAAAGAAGGTCAGATGAAAGAGATAGAAATAATGTACCATAAGCTTCATCGCACCTATTAAACCATTTTCTTTTTTCAGTAGCACCTATAGGTTCAATTTCTATACCCATGGTTACCTTATACAACCCTTTGTGTTTCAAATGAATCTCCATTTGTTTTTTCGAACCAAAATAGTTGAATGGAGTAAGGGGTACAATATTATGTAAATCCATGATAGAAACAACAGTATATACTCTCAAATGAAAAAAATAATGCTCACTGATCTAAAAAAAATAGCCTGATTACACGCTTCCCAAGAAAATAACTGAAAAGGTAAAGGCTGAGATAAAAAAGAAATATCAGATACCTGGTAAAAAAATCTGAAAAAATAGGTTTGAGATTTGTGTAGAGCATTGAACCAGCTTTCCAATGCCTATTTGTTTTCAAAAAACAGAGCCAAAACGCAAAAGTTACGCCTCCCAGAGTGAAAACAACAACTTCTGGCTTTGACAGGTGAAAAAGGCATCAAAATGGAAAAATCAAAAAATTATACCACCACCATCAGATCCATTGTCGAATCAGCTTTTCGGTGACTTTCATTTTTGAAAAATACCTCTTTTTGCAAAAGTTATAAGTAAATGAAAAAAAGGCCTAAAAATGGGACCTCTAGCCTAAACAGGTGCAAAAAACTGGCCCTCAGGGGCTAAAAATTTTGGCCCTTGGTCCTCTCAGCGACTAGGGGGCTAATCCAAAGGTTCAAAGGCTGAAGCCCGTGGTCATAAATATGACTGCCACTGGTTGGTAATGAGCCTGCGAGGGCTTGTCTCGAGGGCCTAGTTGGCAATAGAACCATTGGCTAGAGCTTTAAAGCCCGCAGGGGCTGAAGGCAATGGCGGTGTAGGTGCTATCCACTGGTGGTGTCTCCGAGGTGGCGGAGCGGTGGTGGAGGAGCGGAGCAGGGGGCGGCGGTGGCCCAGAGGTGGCGGATGGGATGCCGCCGGGTGGCGGGTAGGCGGCGGCGTGGATTTACACTGGCCGCGCAAAAAAAACAAAGAAACTTTGAATTTTTTTCATTTTTTTTTTAATTTTTGCCTCGATCCATGTGCTGGGGAGGTTGTACGGCCTCTCTAGCTAATTTTTTTTGTAGTTTTTCAACTTTCACCTAAATCAACAAAACGAAAGGCGTTTCTAGGGTTTTTGGACGCTCTGATAGCGATGGCAAGGTCCGTTCGAGCCCAAAATGCTCCAAAAATTTGGCTACCCCTAGATCTACAAAAATCAATGACTTGAAACCCTTGCACAAAAAAAGACGCTTTGAGAGAATATCTTCAGATCACGAATAGGCAGCAACAGGTCTGGAGCTCTGATACCATGTAGAAGTTGAAAAACCAACTTCACAGTCCCTAAGAATCACCTGCAAGCAATCACCTATCACATGCAACAGATATTTAGAACAAAATCTGTAAACCCTCAAAGCAAACTTGTGCAAGCAAAAATCAGAATTGTTGATTATTGAGAATAATTGTTTTACAAAATAATACAAAAGCCTTCGAAAAGGCAATGATGCAATAAATCAGGAAAAGACAACCCTAATCTTAACTTGAGAAAAAAGACAGCTCAATAAGATAAGGATAATAATTAAATAATAATTGTCCTAGGAAATAAAGTATCCTAAGTAAACTTATGCTAAAGTGTAATTAATAATTAATTACACCAACACTTTCATTCCTCCCATTAGGGAAGAAAAGCAACCTATGGTTGATCAACCTGCTCCTTCACAAACACAACTTGATAACAAAACCAAAATAAATCGAGGTGCTAGAGAGCGTAGGGGTAGGCATCGTGTCCTTGCTCGCAAGTTACATGAAGAATTAAACAAAGAAAATAAAAATCCACACTTGAGAAAAACAATGCATGATGACCCTCCTCCCCAACCAAAACAAAATGATCCAATACAACAATCACAACAAGAGTTACACTCTTCATTGGACATTATTATTCATCCTCTTGTTGTGATTAATCTGCATGACGATGACGAGATCACTAAAATTGATGAAGAGGTGCATAATGATTGAAACACGTTGTTATCCTCTTCCATGAGCTTAAACGACAAATCTCCTATAAAGAGTGTCAAATCTGGTGCTTAACCTAGTTTGGCACTTTCTCTTGTCCCTTTGGCCAATTTCCCGCCCTCAACATATCATGAACATGACTAGGAGGCAGATGACTTTCTCGATGGTTGACTCGCATTTTCCTTACTAGTCTTTAGGCATTTTATTTTTCTTTTTCTTTTGGGTGTTTGCATGTGCGTAATGTGATCCCCCGTGATGTTTTGTTTGATGTTCTCTCTCTTTGTGACATTCCTCTATTTGTATCTTCATTCTTCTCTATGTTGTACATTGCTTTCACTTTTTATTTTATATTTTTCTTGTGTTTTCCTTTCGGAAATGATGCAACGCATTGGGACATTCATGTCTCTTTCATGTTGACCCAAAAGGCTTTATTTTTCTTTCCCTTTTATTTTATCTTTTTATTGTGTTTTCATTTTGGGGATGATGCAAGGAATTGAGACATTCATGTCTCCTTCATGTTGACCCAAAAGGCTTTATTTTTATTTTCCTTTTCTTTTATCTTTTTCTTGTGTTTTCCTTTTGGGGATACACAAGGTATTGAGACATTTATGTCTCCTTCATGTTGACCCAAAAGCTTTTCCTTTTTCTTTTTTTTTGGCTTGTGTTTTCCTTTTTGGGATGACACAAAGCATTGAGACACCCTATGTCTCTTCCATGTTGACCCAAAAAGTTCTTTCTTTTTCTTTGTTTTCACTCTCTTTGTGCCATTCTTCTAGTTCTATGTATTTGGGGGATGATGACAGTTCTGAGCTCTCTAACAAACATTGTAGAAAAGAACATACTAACCCCATATCCATAGATCCCTTATGTGTTTGGTGTTTTCATTTTGGGGGCAAGCCCTTTCTCTTCTTTTTCCTTTCCTTCACATGATGTAGCTTTACTTGGAAACATATGACTTGGCATAGAGCTTTCCATGTTGGATCTCATGTCTTCTTTTTTTTTTGTTAGAATTTTCCATTTGCTACTTTAAAGTAATTTCTCACAGTACGGTATGCAAGAATTCCTTTAAAGTGGGGGCATACTTTGGAATTATTCTTTTTCATTTTTCCTTGGTTCTTAGTGCAACCTTTTTACTTCATACAATGCATTTTTTCACTTTGTGGATGACATTGGGTGCAGTGTCCTTCATGAGTGTGATCTATCTTAGCATATTACATTCCTCTTAGTGGCTTGATGTGACACATTGCATCCCCTAAGTTGTGAATTTTCTATTCTTTGATTGGTCCTCTGTTGGAGACATTAGGCACAATTTTCCCTAAGTTAAAGACCTTGCATGAACTAAGAAGATCATAATGAACACAATAAGGAACACCCTCCTAGGTCTCACAGAGCCTGAAGTGAAGGAGTAGAGACCTCAGAGTCCTTTACTCATCATGTTGAAAATTCACCTTAAGGATTCTTCACCATAGGGGTTGGCCACCCTTTAGAGAATTCCAAGGGTGTACTAGAAAAAACACCAACAAAATATTGATAGAGCTCCTAAAATTTTGAAAATTTTGAGCTTGTTTTGCACCTTGTAGTGGTCTATTGCATTTGTGTCCATAGGTGAGGTTTAGGGTTTTAGCTGCATAACCTTACTCAATTTTCTTACATCTTAAACCTTGGGCATTTTAATTCTCTATTGCCCTACTTTACCTGGTCACCAGTCATTCAAGTTGTAACTTAAGCCATCAAAGACATCCTTTTATTGTCCCTTCTACTTAGGTCTATCAGTTGTCTAATCTTATATCATCACTTTAATGTTGCCTAGGTCGGGCTGAAGTATTTTCATAAAAAATTCCTTGAGTAGGTGTCTGGCTTGAGGGTCAAAATCCCATTAGCCTAGTCATGACCCTGTTTTTAAAACTAACTTTATTGGCATGTGTAGAAATCCCATACGTTGGATCTAAGGATCAAATCTTGACCGTTAATCGCACACCACGCAGGAGTTAAAGAATGGTCATCAGAAGACATGCAAGGTCCATGATTGTTTGAAGCATGTCCTTGCCATGGTGGGCCCTAGTTTTCTTTCATTACACCCGACGCTTAGTGGTTTTGAGATCAACTATCCACGTGCAATCACAAGATTAAATCTCAACCACCCATCGCACACCTCGCAACATTAAAATAATGCTCATCAGAAGACATGAGAGGTCCACGATTACGCCACACATGTGTTGTTTCATCCACCTGGGAAAGAAGTGGATCCCACTGGAAGGAGTGATGTGGCTTCTAGTCATCACTTTCTCATTGGCTAACGAGTTGGCGAACTATGGCAACGTGAATTCAAATTGTGTTGACTCAATCTGAATCATTCATTATGCCATCTCGAAGGGAAATCAACAGCTACTATTTGAAATTACACATACAAATATTAGAGCCATTTCACTTCGCGTGAGTGAGCAGTAATGGCTAAAAGGAGATCAGCAGTTATCATAATTGGGTCATAAAGGTGCATAAAATTGATTTCCTCATATAATTGATGATTGTAGGAAAATGTAGAGCAACTGGGAAATTGATCAAAGTTTTCAAGTTGCAACGTGAACAAATTAGGGTTCTTGTAAATGCAAAAATCCGTGAGTAGAATTAAAACTGTATCTTATGCTTTATTCGAACCATCTTGAATTAGGGCAAGTTGTAATTTTTTTCTTCCAATTGAATTGGCTTGTGTACTTTAATTGCTTTATTGTGTTAAAATTGTGCATAAAATTTAGTTCTAGGCCAAATTTGTTCAAGTTCGCATCTTCTAATCGCGCCCTAGGATTCTAATTGAAAGAATTAGGTTTGAGCTTCTTTGTGTTAGAACCCTAGTTCATTCTGAACCTACCTAGTTATCCATGGCCCCCAAAATACAAAGGTCTCATTCTGAAACTCCAATTAGAATACTTTCTAAATACATTGTTGACCAACTCAAACCCTCGACCAACAAGAGAAGTTAAGGAGTAGCGATATACTATGGCCCTAGAATTTATAAAGGATTACTGGAGAAACAGACTTGGATCAAGGATGCTAAATTTCCTTACACTAGCTGGAAAATTTTTAGAAACAAGTTTGGGAACAAGAATTGTGGGGTTTCCCACTTGCAATACTTGGAGACTAGATATGGCGAAAATTGTGGTCCTAAATGTGTATATGGATGTAGATTTACTCAAGGATATTGTAGCAAGATATGACCCTGTGTCTAGAATTGTTATGGCATGTAATGGTGCTAAGATGGTCAGGATCACTAGAGAATAGATCATAGAAATATTTAAACTGCATGACTGGAGTGAATATATGGTCCCTATTGACCTTGACATCTTTAGAAAAGAATATGATAATACCAAGGTCTTGTTCTGAACTACAATGTTGCCAATGCACACTGCTTCAATGGGACATGGAAAGAATAGAAAGCAAATCAAGATTGACAGAGATGAGAAGGAACCTTTTCCTCTAAATTACTTTGCCCACTATTTTAGGAAGAGTGTCTGCTTCTTTTATCAAATTATTGGATTTGATGTAGCTGATACTATAATAAAAGAATATATGTACATGGAAACCAATATTCAACATGCAACCTTCAATGTGGTCTATGATTTATCTACTTATTTGGTAGAAAACATGCACAAGCACTTGATTGATCTTAAGGGAAGCATTGGGTAAAATTTTAGTGTGTTGGAAACAAAAAACACTGAGAGGGGGGGTGAATCAGTGTTCTGCAAAAATTAACTTTATTATTCTAATCTCTAATCCACTCAAAACATTCAACCAAGAGATATATGCAGAAACAACCACAACATCATAGCACAAGGATTTTTATGTGGAAACCTTGTTAGGGGAAAAACCACGGTGGATGGCCAATCCACAATATAATTTGAGTATACTCAAAAAGAAGTCTACAATATGGGAATGCACTTGCATTCAGGCTCACTGCCTAGAGCTCATTGCTCAAAATAAAAAGGCACACTACCTTAAAAAGATTGGATTAGATCCATGAGAATGAACTAAGAGAATAACATCTAAAAATGCTTGATTATACTTCTGGTTAGGCTCAGTAGTCAATCTTCTATCCTTCTGACTAATTTTGCACTTCTGCTCTGCTCTTCTCTAACTCACACCACAAAATATTTGATGAACAAGTGAAACTGTGCATAAATTACTCAATCACCCTTCTGATATTCACAACACACATCAAAACACATTCCACACACACAAAATGATATAATTGAACATTTATGTATATCCGCAACTAAGAATTTAATCGCAACCTATCGACTCAAATAAAAATAAAGAATATTTACAATTGTCGGCTTAAATCATGAATTATATTTAATGCACACCCACAATGGTTGGTCACAACTTAGCTCAGACCCAAATCAAGATGATTGAACACAAAATTTTTTGAGTAAACAATCCTCGAATATCCGCGACACTTAAAATCATCTGGGTCAGCCACAAAACACTCATGAACAAAAATATATCCAATTGGATCTCCAAACTTGCATACAACTCGATACGAGGCACTGAGAATCTCGGACAACACAAGAAATACATTGATTAACCTCCCATAAGATCCACAACTCAAAATAATAATTGAAAATTTGTATGAGAATCGATGAACACAGAACTGTTGGATGCTCTGTTCTTCTTGACTATCCTCAATCTGTCTACCGGTAGGAGTAAATGATGACGTGCGGATCCAATCACTGACTAGGGTTTCCATCAATGACAACACCAAAGTATATTTGCAGTGTCTCTTTCCAATAATCTCCCCCTTTGGCATTGATGGCAACACTTAGTGAAATATGACTAAGTGTCGGATAAGTACCAACAAAAATTACACTGCCACTACAAAACTCTAAAAAGACTCTTCAATCTTAGCTTAGAAATGCAACTCCCCTAAGATGAATATACATTTTTCACTGCACAACTCTCCCCCTATGACATCAATGGAAAAATTGGGGAAACAAAATTTCAAAACTGTACAGGCATGATCTTTTAACTTACACAAATTGGAAAATATCTACAAAATCTCTCTTCAACATGCTAAAATTTGTGTCCCAAACCCTTTTAAAACTCTCCAAAATTGTTTTGTGACCAAAAACTAAATAAGATTGAGTTTCTGTAGTCTCAAGATTCATTGGGTCACTAACTACCATAGCATCTTTGGCTTCCTTTAGTGCATTCACCATTGTTTCAATCTTTGGACCAATTAGTACTCTAAGTTCACATGCTCTTCCTACAATCCTATCATTTTCATGCTTCAAACTCCTTATTTTTTCAAGTAGAGATATTACTTGACCTTCTTGATTGCCAACATTACCAACTAATGGATCAAAAGCATCAGAAATGGTAGCCAATTTTTTTTCAAGATCCTTCACCTTCTTCTCATTGTCTTCAGTGAATTTGGACAAAATCAAACATAATTTATGGGCCTTTCCACCTTCAGATATAGAATCTTGAATATTATTCATACAGGTGGCTAATAGAGTTTTATCCTTAGCAATCACTTCTTTCAACCAACTAAATCTTTTTCCATCAAACTCCTTCTGCACTTTGACCATGGCTGATTTTTCAAGACACTCTAAATGAGTACTTACAGAGTTTATGAGCTTCTTCAGTTCATCAGAAGAGGAACTGGACAAATCCTTAACATGAGTTGGCATAATTTTCTCCAGAACTCTAGATGCAAGATTTAACAATTCACTATCCTCAATGTGAGACTTCAGAATCTCCTCACTGGATTTAGCTTGTGCAAATGATGCAACCTTCATTATTTGAATTGGGGACAAGGTGGATAGATTGATCAGGCATTCAACCAATTCAGGATCAAATTCTTCCTGTTGTTCCACTAGAAATTTCTTCATTGCCTCGACAGTGTCTCTTACTTCCACTAGGATTTCTTTAACTTGAACCTTTTCTTCTTCTTCAACTTTTGGTTCCTGAGAAATTATTTCTTGATTGAATTTAGGAGCTTCAACTTCTTTATTTGGTATCTCCTTTTCTTCAACTAATAGAACCTTAGGAACTTCAGTTTCCATAGGTGCTTCAGTGTTATCCACATCAGGAGGAATTTTATTATCCTCAGTATCTTCATTCACCTCCTCATTTACTTGATCAGATACAACATCTTCAACATTTGCTTCTTCAACATTGATCTTGTTTCTTGACAAAAATGCTTCCAATATTTTCTTGGTTTCATCAGCAACAACACCAGTTTCATTGATCATAAGTTTGTTCACCCTTTTTTTTTGAATTCCTTCTTGGCTTTGTCTAGGAGTGAATTCATCTCATCAATAGACATTTCCGGACACAAGTTTGCAAGAATTCTCTTCCTCATATGCTCTTCTTCTGTCCTAGAATTTACTCTTCTCGACTCCAAAACATCATACAAGCTCTTAGGTAAACCAAAAATAATTTCAACAAGAACTTTATTGAAAATATTCAGATGTTTTATTGTTGCCTCTTCAAGAATTCTTTGACTTGATTTATCAAACATTTCATACCATTTGGAGAGGGGCTTGAGATTTCCATCCTTGACAACAACATTCTCAACTTCTTCAACTATCATACCTGGTATGTCAATTTTTGCCTTCTTGTTTTCCTTTTCTTCCTCAGTGGAAGATTTCTTCTTCATTTATTTCACAACTTCATCTGACTCAATCTCCTCACTTTCTGAGATGGCTTCATAGGTTCTTGAGCTTTTTTTCTTCTTCCTCTTACTGAAACCCATGTCTTGAGTTTGCATAGGAACTAGCTTGGTTGTAGGAGCGGATGGGGAACTCCTTGTTGATCTAGTACAGGAAGAGGATCCTGCCAGACTAGCAGATTTAGTTATTGCTGACTCTTTTCCTACTTTAGCTTCATCTCTCTTTCTTTTGGCTTCTTTCAATTTTTCTACAGGTATGCCCATGTTTTCTGCAAACACTTCCATTTCTTTCCTTACTCTTCTAACTATCTTTGGCTTATGTAATTGATCATGGACTTGCATGCTCTTTTATGCATAAGATTCAAACCTTTCTTCTATCGGATCCAGAGGTGTGCTCAACAAATGTTCTGCATACATCTTCAAGATGTTCTCTACTTCATATCCCATAGGCATAATCCATATCATTCTGGGATCAACAACTTCCATATGGCATTGATCATTATCTACCATGAAACAAATTTTATCTTTGTACTTCTCTACAATTGAGGTGGGAATTTTTTCTCTAGCATGCATCATATTCTAAATTTTTTTGAAGTACCCCCAAAGGGTAGTATTTCTAGTCTGACAATCACCACTTCCAAACAATATATCTCTTATTTGCACAGCTATAGGCTGATTACTTTTGCAATGAACTTTCCCGACACCCAAAACCTCACTCATGAAATAAAAGAACAAACACAGTAGTAGATTATCATATTTAAAAGATTTCTTTTTATCTTTCTTAATCTTACCCAGATTCTCCATCAGCTGACTTCTGAGCAGCTCACACAAGTCATAATCTGCATTTTCTTTTACCATTTGATAGGCTGCATAAATGGTCATACCAGATACTGAATTATCCCGGTTGGAGTGGTAGACCTTGTAGCCAATGACCATTGATGCAAATTTCACATCCACTTCAACAATGTATTTGATTGTCATTGCCCTTGTATCAAATTGTGTACCTGTTGCATCAGTAACCTTCTGATTCTTTACAGATTTCAAAACTGGCAGTCCACCAAAGGAATTTAGACTTATGAAAATGCTTATAGCCTCTTTCATAATCTTGAAAGGTATATTCAACCACATGAACTCGGCGTGAACTCTGCTCAAAATATATAACACCCATTTGCTTTCCTCAAATATGGGAAATTTCACAAACTGTGTAAACTTTTTCACTTCTAGGGTTTTGTATTCCGGCTTAACAGTAAAGTCTTCTCCAATTATATGGTTGGAATACAAATTCATAATTTGTGAGCTTCCTAATTCTTCAATATTGGCATGTATGTAAGCCCTAATGTCTTCAATGTGCAAGACTCCATACGGTACAAACGAAAATGCACTTAGGGTTTCGGTCTCAACAGACTTATAAGGATGCCACTTGAACTTTGGACAGGGTCTATCCTTGACTTCAACTACCAATGGAGTGGCCATTTTTACAAATTCACAAATTCACTGGTTTTTTTGATAAATACCTTTTCGTCGGATCAAAGTTTTGATCGCTGAATCTTCTTCACACTTGAATCTCGCCATAACTCAACAAAGTTCTCTCCAGGGCTCTCCAAACTTCTTTTCTCCAAAATGCAAAGTGACAAATGAAGGATAAAAATGAATTTTTATCGTTCGCACAACTAACCCTTTTTGTCGCAATAAATGCTTTTACCCTAATTCATCTAGTTACCTTATTTCCATGCACTGAGACAAATAATTCTTCTGCCGATCTCCAATACTGTATGATACTATCTCAATTTTTTTGAGCAACATCTGAAAGGAATCTATGCACTTACTGGACTTATCCACATTCCAGTGCCAGTTATCGGCAGGGGCTTAAGAGATTTTCTTGACAGCTCCCCCTAGGCCAAAGGCCTAAAATTAATTCCAAGAGGAATTACTAGAAGCAGATTCTAGTGCATGCACATTTCCTTCAACAAAGGGATCCTTCTTCACCCATTTCTTCTACATTTTCCTCCTGATCACATTAGCAGTGACTTTACCTTTTCCCTTAACATCTTGCTACATGTTTTATTTTACCGGACCTCCTATGTTCCAACAAAATTTAGCAGTGTGGCCAAATTTGTTGCAGTTGTAACACACAAAATTTCTCTATCCAGACCTATTATCCCACTGATTTTTCCTTGATGTGCATTGGTTAGCAATATGCCCAAGTCTATTGCATGCATATAATTTGACATCTCTATGAAAGTTTTTCATCACAATTTTGCATTCAATTGATTTATGACCAAACTTATTACAATTAAAGCACTGACCTGAGAATGAGGGTCCACTTGGATTCATCCTGCTTCTACACTGAGAAGCCATATGACCAAATTTATTGCAAGAAAAATAGTAACCATTTAATCTTTGAGCATTTGGTTGTCTTACTAGATTCCTTCTAGCTCCATTCATCTGATTTCCTTGCTTGAATCTTCCTTGTCCAAAATTCTTTTGTGCTAATCCAAAAATTTCTCCTTCTTCATAGCCAAGACCTCTCTTATCACCATCAGTCCTCTAACCTCTAATCAGTTCATCAAGCTTGGTTGAGCTTGCTTTGAATTTCTCCTTGTACTTTGTAGTAGTAAGTTCATTTATGAGATCATCAAGCTATTTTTCAAGCACTTCCTCATTGTTTTTAGATTGTTCCAATTCAATTTCCAATCAGTTGCATTCTTCATATTTTTCTTTCAAGGATTGAACAAGCTTTTCTTCATTCTTCTTTCTATCTTCAATCTCCTTGGTCATTTTCATCATGATAGATTCCATCTCACGCTTCAGGGCAACATTTTCTTTGGAAAAAATTTCACATTCTTCTATTTTCTCCTTCAAGGCATGACTCAGGTGCTCATCTTCCATGCTTCTATTCTTCTACTTAAGTTGATCACACAATTCCTTTTTTTTCCCCTTGATTCATTGATTTTGTCTTTTAATGACTAAATGAATTTCTCTGCATTCTGAAGATTTTCCTGCAATTCTTGGTTCTCAGATTTTGATTGGACAAGATCATCTAGGGCCACCAAAAGTTGTTCTTGAAGACTGCTTGTATCCATTGAAAACACTTTCTAAGATCTCCCCGAGCTTTTAGACTTCTTTCAAGGAACTAGCTCTGATACCAATTGTTGGAAACAAGCAACACTAAGAGGGGGGGTGAATTAGTGTTCTGCAAAAAATAACTTTATTATTTTAATCTCTAATCCACTTAAAACATTCAAACAAGAGATATATGCAGAAACAAAAAGAAAACAACCACAACACCATAACACAAGAATTTTTAGGTGGAAACCCTATTAGGGGAAAAACCACGGGGGATGGCCAATCCACAATATAATATGAGTATACTCAAAAAGAAGTTTACAATATGGGAGTGCACTTGCATTTAGGCTCACTTCTCAAAATAGAAAGGCACACTACCTTAAAAAGATTAGATTAGATCCAAGAGAATGAACTAAGAGAATATCATCTACAAATGCTTGATTACACTTTTGGTTAGGCTCAGTAGTCGATCTTTTGTCCTTCTAACTGATTATGCACTTCTACTTTGCTCTTCTCTAACTTGCACCACAAAATATTTAATGCACAAGTGAAACTATGCATAAATCACTCAATCACCCTTCTGATATTCACAACACACATCGAAACACATTCCCCTCACACAAAATGATATAATTGAACATTTATATATATCCACGACTAAGAATTTAATCACAACCTTTCAACTCCAATAAAACTTAAGAATATTTACAACTGTCGGCTTAAATCATGAATGATATTTAATGCACAGTCACAACTTAGCTCAGACCCAAATCAAGATGATGAAACACAAAAACATTTAAGTAAACACTCCTTGAATAAACGCAACACTTAAAATCACTCGGGTTGGCCACAAAGCACTGATGAACAAAAAGATATCCAATCGGATCTCCACACTTGCATACAACTTGATGCAAGGCACTGATAATTTTGGACAACACAAGAGATACATTGATTAACCTCCCATAAGATCCACAACTCAAAATAACAGCATAAAATCTGTATGAGAATCAATGAACACATAACTGCCAGATGTTCTATTCTTCTTGACTATCCTCAATCTGTCTGTCGATAGGAGTAAATGATGACATGCAGATCCAATCACTAACTAGGGTTGCCATCAATGACAACACCAAAGTATATTTTCAGTGTCTCTTGCCAACATGGTGGTACTCCCTTTTGATGTGTATGATCTTATATAAGCAAGAAAATAATTTTGGTGATGACATGTCATTAAAGAAAGTGGAGAATGATCTTGAGCTACCGATCCAATGTTGGACCCAAATTCTAGATAGGGATGACCAAAAGTTTGATTATGTGGTCTTCCATAATGTTTTTGCATCCATTTTAAGGAGATTCCTAGTTGTTCATCCACCAAGTATCTTGAAAGAAATTCATGACTTCTTGAGGCCCATGGAAAGGAGGCCTAAATTAAATATAACCCATAATTGGGGAGATATCATTGCATATCTAGACAAAACTACATTGAGGGTATATGGGACAAGTGTTTATCCTTTTGTTATACCAAGAGATGTGTCTCTCAGGATTGGATTTATAGAAGTCATGAGACAATTGGGAGGATCTCAAATGTGTCACTTACCAGAGAATAAGAAGAAGGGTTCATTCTTCCCTGAGTACACAACATTTGCATATTTTGTGATGGTAAAGGGAGGCTAGATGGATTTTGATGAGATCCTTAAACCTTACAGATTGATGAAAACACACCCTAGAAACCATGACCCTAAGGGATTCATTCATGAAGTAAAAGCAAAAAGGTCACTGGGTGTGTTTGTTCATAATTTCTACTACCCTGAGGATGTCATCAGAAATATTCTTGATTTACAAGTGAAAGATGAAAAGGAAGCTATGTATCTTTCTTTCAAAAAGATGGTAGCAAATATCAAGAAGTTAGATCTGGCCTATGATCCTCTGCCCAAGTTTCAGGGGCGATGGAATAAGGTAACGTATGTTTTGGGGAATTTTGGAAGTGTTGTTGGTGTGGTAAGAAAGGAAGAAATAATTAAAGATAAGGGGAAGGATTTGGTGACTAAAGGAAAATCTACACAAGAGGAGGAAAGGCCTTCCTATTAGCCACCCAAAAAGATCTGGGTATATTCTAGGAAAAAACAAACAATTAAGGAGCAAACAATGCCAACCCCTATTGCATTAGAGGATTCAAGGGAAACTTCTCCAACCGGATTAGTCTCATTGCCTCCTAGGTAACCCCTACCTATTATAATTGATATTGATTCCCCTCCAAGAATTTCTCCTCCCTTGGAGCATCCACCAATTAAGAGACAAAGGGTTGAGAAGAGCATGGTAGTAGACTACCCTGATAGTGATGAAGATGACATTATGATAACTCCAGAAGATATGTAGCAGTGGATGCCTTCTCCCCCAAGGGAAGTCACATCAAGCTCTGGGACAAGTATCCTAAGGTTGGGAAAGTCCAAACTAAGTGGTGTGAGTAATATTGATGACATGAGAGATGAGGCTTGCAAAGAATTCATGGAGGATGACTCATTTGTTGAAACACCAACATTCATGGATTTTTTATGGAGAGGAAAAGCTTCAGAGTATGTAGAGAGGGTTTCCATTGAGAGAATATTACATTCTGAATTGCTTGAAGGCACTACCCAATCTAATGTGAGGGAAGAAATGAGGAAAAAATTTAAGAATATTTCACCTAAGGGAACTTGTACAAAAGAGTGGTGTTTTATTATTGCCTGAGTGAGATATTGTTGATGAAGTTGTACTTGATACTATAAGAAGGGTTGATAAGCCTCTATTCCAAACTGAAGAAGAAGCCAAGTTGGCATTTTAGGGATCTACATTTAGTCAAGAATGGGATGCTCTGGCAATATGGTCATTGTCTCTTAGTTCTAGGAAGCCTAAAGTTGCAGAATTGATAGACTTTAGTGGGTGACTAATTATAAAAAGAGTTGCAGATACTACATGACCATAAATGTTACTAGGTTCACAAAAGCAACAGTTGAAAATCTCAATAAAGATAGGGATATGCACAGAAGTAAGTACAATGATCTTACGGGTGAATACAATAAGAGTCAACAGAAGGTTGTTGAGCTTGAAACAAATCTAGAATTGTGGAAACAACAAGTGGAAATGTTGAGGTCTCAAGGGATAGCTAGCTCGAGCCATATTGCCTCCCATTCATCCTATGACCCATCCTCAGTCTCCTCCACCTGAACAATCATTGTCAATTGTGCCTTAAAACATGGGACATGAGTCTATTGCAGTAGAGGAGTTGAGAACATTAGGTGCAACTCCCTCTAATGAACCTACAAGGGAACAATTACTTCATCAAGTTGAAGTATACAAGAAATTGTTTGAACAAATGTAGGATGCAATGTATGAGAACAATTCCAAGGTTTTTCGCACTGTTTTGAAGCACCTAAATAAGAAAATTCAAGGTAAATTGAATAGTGTTCATGTTAATTATTATTTGATGTTGCGAGAAATGAGGTCTCAGAGAGATAGGGAATTGAGGACTCCAATCTTAGATAAATGCATTCCCAGGGCTGAAAATTTGAGATTAATTGCAGTTGGGGCTAAGAAGCAAGAGGATAGATATCCAAAGGTGGTCCCAACTTACAAATTTGTTAGTGAGGTTAAAGAACAAAAATTCCAAGGGTATGCTGCCGCTTTAGAACAAAGAATAAAAGAATTGAAAGCTAAGTATGATGAAGTAGATTTGACATTGTTACCTGAAATTTAGCATGCTCTTGATGAGGTGAAGCCCTTGTAGATGTTGAAGTAATAGGTCGACACTACAATTGTTTCTCAAGCAAATTTTATTTGTGAGAAGGTTGACATTGGAATATTGAAAAATGCTTTGGAGAAACTATCCTTCATCATCAATTTTCTTGAAGAATTTGACAAGGAAGCTAATTCAGTAATGACAAAGTACTCCCCATACAAAAAGAGGATGGATGAAATTCTTGATTTGAATTGGCCATCTAAGGCAGAGTATGAACAATGGAAAAGGGTATTTATAAATGAATTGGATTTATGAGTACATAAATGGAACACATATACTTGGTCAAGTATTGCTTAGGTCCAACTTTTAAGATTATAATGTATAAAGATATGTCTCTCCTGACTGAAGGTACCGCAGGTAAATGTTGATCACTGATGATGTGGATGGTGACTAGGAAATTGGTTTACTTTTTCTATCTTTTCAATTTTTTTCATTTTTCCTAATGGAATGGATGTGCTACAATGGCTTAAAGGATATTATTTTCAACATGTGCCTTTTGAAAGGCAAGTTTGCTCCTCCCAACAAATGGGAATAATCTTTGTCTTTTATGTATTCCCTCTAATTGAAAATGAAAATATAATTGCAAAGGGAATATGTCTTGTAGCAGTCCAATTAGGATGTGACATGTGTACTCTTGGCCCAAATCTTGTTTTTCTCCCTTGTTTCCATAAAAGGGAATTCAAGGCCATTAGTGCGGGTCTCTTATTGAATTATGGATCTGAATTATGGAATTTATAAACACAAAGTGAATATGTTTGAATTATTTTATCTTAAGCTTTAAGTCTAGTTAGTGAATTTCATCAACTGTATGGTTCCTGAGCATATCTAAATAATAATGCAAGTTTTCAGAGTCTGTAGTCTCTCCAATTTTACTCTATATCTATATTATTGATGAAAACTCTGATCAAAGATCATTTCATTAATCTTTATGGTTATTACGCTTTGATGTATGCTTTGATTTTAGCTTTGGTTCAAAGAGTCAGTTAAAATGATTTGATCAAATCATAAATTCATGTACAAGTTAATTAGATCTGATAAGTAGTCTTAGAATCTGATTATTAATTTGTGAATTGCAAAGAAACTTCACGTAGATCATGGATGTTTAGGATTAAATTTACCTTGTAGTTCAATTTTCTTTGACTCCTAGCCTGTAGATATGGCACTGATCTCAATTATTATAAGCATTCCCCATGGTTCCGATCATCTAATTTGAGAACATCATTTATAAATAATCTTTAAATTGATCTAGCATTTGGTTTGGTTGGTGTTGTATTGCATTCTCATATTTAGATGTGTAATTCTCTCAAGGAAATGCTAATTTCTTGAAGGATTTCATCTATTTAGCCTATGATGGGAATACATCTACCTTTTTATGCAATGTATCAGTTAATTGTTTAGAAGAGTCATAGGATATACATTGTGGGATTACCCTCTTGGGTTTTGTAGAGTTCGAAGTGCAAGAGAAGAAGCATTAGTGCTACATCTCATTTGTTGGCCAAGTATCTTGCAGGTATTCAAGAATTGAGTATGGCAAGCTCATAGATACTTGGTGAGATCTGATTGGTTCGTAAAAAACAACCAACATAGGTCAAGGATGGATGCAAATCAGTTTGATCAAAGATATGTTTTGTGCTACACTTACAACAAACCAAGACATATCTCAAAATTTTTTAGTAGCAAAGTTGGGAAGAAACCTAATCTGGAACAAAAGAACAAGTCTGTGAACAAAGTAGATCATGTTGAAGTAAGAAAAGAAATGGCTAAGATTTATAGGAAAGAGGAAGAACCTGAGAAAAAGGATGAGTTAAATACTTCTATATCTATATCTGGTGCAGATACCTATTCCAAAAACTAAACCCAGTAATGGCTTTAGGGGGAGCAGTCACAAAAAAATCCAAAAAGCCCCCAATATATGAGGTGTCAAGCAATGACACAAGGATATGTGATATGAGTTATTGTTCTGAAGGAATTCAAGAAGTTTCTAACAAAAAATAGGCAAATCAGGAGAATTTCAAAACTTTCCTTGTTTTACAATGTGTTTCATAAAGTGGTTGGCAGCTTTAAAGCTAAAAAGCAATAAATGTGAATTAGGGAAAAATTCACAAGTAATAAAGCAAGAGACTAAGTTAAGGTAAAGCACATTTGTGCAATTTGGAAGAAGCAGTGCAAAGCTGAAGTGAGATTGAAGGTGATTCAGAGCATCGTACATCAAAACCCTAGTTCTCAACAACCAGAAAAGGTATTCTTTGTTATTTGAATTGTATGGATTTTAAAGTTGAAGGAAATTTTTGTTAAGCTTATTCAAGTTTTTAAGGGTATATGGCCACTCCTACTATTGTGGAAATCTTTGAGAGACCCCAACCTAGATATAGAGTATGTTCATGAAAAGTGTATGAAAATGACCCTGTGGGTGCATTCTCACACATTCCAAGCCATGTGCTACCCAAAAAAGATCCAAGAACATACATTCATGGAAAGTTAGAAGAATTCAATCACCAAGAGCTAAAGGATTTGCGGGACAATGAGTTGACAGGAGATGATCTATTGCTTAAGGAGGAATATGAAAACCTAGTTCGAATGAAGCTGAACATTTGGAATTGGTTTCCAAACTTTTCCAGTGAGAGTGAGGCGAACTTTGGCAGAATGGCCCTCAGTAGAGTTACTAGAAAATTTGTGTGGACTAATGAACCGGGGGTTATCAAAAAGGAGGCAATTCAAGTTGTAACTAGTCTTTGTGATACTAGAACCATTCCAGTTCTAAAGGCAGTGAAAAATTATGAAGTCACAAGGATGACTAGTGCTAAATTTGACAAAAGGGCTTTAACTACAAAGCCTATTGTAAACCCTATTGTTAAGTATGCTGCCATCATGATTGGGCAGAAAATCTATTTCACTAATTGAGTAAATTCACTATCTGCTACGTCAATTCACACTATTTATGAAATGTTGGAGAATGGAAAATATTTTGATATTTGTGAGTTGCTTAGATTGCAACTTATGGAAAACTTGAGTATGACTAAGGCAAAGAAGCATTTTTTTAAATTTGGCACTTTAGTTGTTTGTTTGACTATCTCCTGAGGGAGTTACTGGGAAGAAAAGGCATAATATGGGATAACACCAGGCCGATTGCTCATCATATTTTTGACCATCTGCATAGTCTAGGATATTTTAAGGAACAGAACAATGTCCTAACTACTTTCTTTGTAGTATTTTAGAATGAAATGCATGAAAGAGACTAGATTCCAAGGAGTTTGGTGAAGAAGTATGAAAAGGAGATAAAATGTCTTGTGTCTATAGATGAATGCATCACTGAGGTTGTAGAACCTATAACTCGATGGATTGAACCACTAGGATATGAGATTGAAGAATAAATGGTGGAGAGGTACATTGATATTTTTTCTAATAGTCCTAAGGACCTCTCTCTACCTAGGCATGGTACATATGAGGAGAAATCTACAAAAATTCATTTGCAGGCTACTACATCTAAAAGAAGAAAGAAGGTTGAAGCTTTCTTCCAAGGTCAAACATTCTCTAAGGATGATATAGAATAGTTTAAGGAGTCTCTTGATGAAAGGAAAGAAAAATCTATCAAACAACCCTCTAGACCTAGAAAATCAAGAAGACTATCTTCCAATGCTACACCAACACCTATCTCTAGTATTGCCACCTCTAGTGCTACTAATATTGTGAAAGGGAAGAAGGAAGAACCAAGTTTCTCTGCATCTATTGATATTTCTTACCCTATTGGTCCCAATAATAGGGCATCTAAGAAGGAAATACCTCCTATTGCACCATCTACTGCTTCAGGAAGAAGAAGAGTGAAACAAAAGGCTATTAGGAAAAGAAGTTTGAGTGATGCTATTGAGGAAGAAATAGAACTTGGCATAGAAGAAGAGCATCAGTTGAAAATAAACAAAAAGGGTAGTACCTACCAGAGCCAAAACTAGAGTTGATATCTCTATGGATGAGGAGTTAGAGGAAGAGGAGGATACTTACTGAATCCATGTATATACAAAGAAGAATGAAGAAGGCTCTTATGATCCTGCGAAGGACATTCCTATATATCCTCAAGTAAGTGATCAACCACCTTTAAATCTAGGAGCCTTGGTAAACAAGATGATTGATGATGACCTTATGCCAAATTTTGAGTTATATGATAAGGTTAATGATGAAGGGAAATAAACCATCATAAGTGATTTTATTCAATACATAGTTATTTGTAATATAAATATGGATACAATATAGTACAAAGTTATTGAAAATGTGTGGAAAGAACTAGTACTTAAAAGGAAAGAGGATTTAAATGTTGAAGACAAGATGAGAAGTGAAGCCTTAAAATCCATTAGTTCCACTTTTTCAGAGATAGAAGCTGCAAATCTGCTAAAAGAATGTTCTATATTGTTTAGATTCAAGCACAAAGTTAATATGTTAATGGCTAAGGAAGATGAATATGTGGAAAAATTAAGGAAAGAAACTCAAGATGTAATCAAGCAATGAGTAAGGAGCTATGGGGCAAGAACCAGTTCTTTGTCCAACACTACTCAGGCATAGGAATATGTTATTGTTACAGAAGTAATGGATAATCTAGTCTTGGAGATTGTTGATGAGACACTTGGTGTTTTGGAGACCCTTTCCCCTCTGACTAACACAAAAGAAACTATCAAAAAAAGGTTTGATGATTACCATAAATATCATTCTGGTGATAAGAGAGAAGAACATCAAGAATCTACTGAAAATAGGGAAGAGAAATAGAAAGATGAAAGTGAAGGGAGTAAGGACAAAAAGAAGAATAATAACAAGGATGATGAGGATAGAAAGGAGAAAGAAAATAGAGATAAGTCCTATGGAAATTCATATGGAGAAGGAGAAGAAAAAGAAAAAGAAAAACAAGAAGAAGAAGAAAAGGAAGAAGAAACAAAGAAAGAGGAAGACAAGAAAGACATTCTAGTTGAGAAGAGCAAAGGAGAAATTTCCAAAGGCTCTGAACTATCAAATCCATCCTGAGAATCATTTAGAAGTACCCTTAAAGGTCTTCTTTCAAGGAAAACTATACTTCAACCTCTGCTTCTGCCCCAACTAGTCAAACTTCTATCACACCCTGGTTATGTGGACTTGACAAAGATTACACTCAATGATAGAATAAAACTAAGTGGCACTTTTCTCAGCTCTGTCACACAAGAAGCTACAAAGTCATATCAAAAGGGAAATGAAGCTATCAAAGCTTTACATGAGACAACCCCCAGTGTTACAACCGATAACTCTTTAGCTCCAATTGAAAATTTGAGGCTTATAGTTGATTCAATCAAAGAGTACACATCTAACCTCAAGGTACAAATTGAAAAAGAAGTGGAGTTGAGTCTACTAGAGAAAAGAATGTTGTTTTTGCAAGAGAAGTGTACAATTGCATGTGACAAGGCTTTGCAAGCTTTGAAAGAGGTGAGAGAATGTGACGAGGAAGCCCAACTGCTAGTTTTTTACTACATGAAGTGGTCAAAAGTCACTCAAGGTATCAAGGATTTAATGGAATCGATTGAGTCTCAACTTGCAAATGCCTCTAGAGATTATAATATTGTAGATGATAGAAACTATGTTAGGTGAGTTTCTATTGCAAATCTTCAGAGAAAATTTTTCATCCTGCAAAGGCAAAAGGAAGATGCTATGAGACATTATGCCCATCTTAGAGACTTGATTATGTCTAAACATGTCTCTATATCAAATACATTGATGGAAGTAGAAAAACTTGAGAAGATGAACATTGTTCCATCCACTCCAAAACAAGGAGAAGAATGCCTAGCAAAATTAGAATCTCTACATAAAACTCTTTCTAGGGAAAAAGGAATTTGGGATGATGGAAAGCTAGCTTGGGAAGCGATTCTCAAGGAGTTATAGGGTGCCCCCAGTTACTAATTTGAAGCTTTTATCTTTTCCTAGTCCTTTGTCCTTGATGTCAAAGGGGGAGAAGAGGAGAAGAGTATGTATAAAGAATGTTGTGTTATGTGTTTGTGTCTTGTACATATGTTAGGGGGAGTTGAGCACAATATTTTGTTTTGAAGAAAATCTCATTTTTGAAACATGTTGCCATCAATGACAAAGGGGGAGATTGTTGGAAGAATGAAGAAGGTGACCTTCGAGTTTGTTGTCATTGATGCCAACATTGGTTGGTAACTGACTAAGTAAAATGTGTGTCTACACTGATCCAATATTTTGATCTAGAAATTCTCTCAGTAAAAGGAAATTCTATGAGTTTTGATACGTTGCTCAAGAATTTCAAGTACAACTATAAACAAGTTTTCAACAAGTTTGTGTGATCCAATTGAGTTATCCAAGTGACAGAAGATCAACATTCTATTGGCTGACAGGGTTATGAACTATTTATCTTATAAATGTTTAAAGTGTTCTTCATTAGGTCTGGGTCGACCTAATTAATGTTTGTTATGATTTGTTTAAAGTGCCAAAAGGACTTTTGATTTAAGTTGACAAATATTTTTTAGTTATGCATTCAATTAGGATGACCTAATTGATGTATAAAGATGAAGCTATTTATATATATGTAGGTAAGGCAGATGAAAGATAGAAGGTTATGGATATAGAAAAAGGAATAGTGTGGTATACAATGATGTGACAAGTGTGAGAGTGCAAGGGTTTTAACAATGTTGTATACCTGCAACTGAAGTAGAAGTTTTGATGTTCTAGAGCCTAATCGAAACTGATCTTTGTACATTGAAGGTGTATTTACTTATTTCATCAATTAGCAGTGAGCCATACCTTTTTGTATCTTGGCTATAAGCCATCTTTTGTATTCAGGTTGTAAGCCTTTCAAGGACAATGCATCCTGGTAGTGAGCCCTGTAATATCTTATAATCGGTTATAATATATTGTGAGCTAATCCTCACCGTGGTTTTTCCCTCTTTGGGTTTTCCACATAAAAATCCTGGTGTCAATGTGTTATGATCTCTTTTATGTTTTGGTTTACTCTTGTAGCTAGATGTGGATTGGTAATTGAATGGTTAGTAATTAATTGTGTTAGTAGAATACTGATTCACCCCCCTCTTAGTATTAAGTGTATTCAACACCATACACCCAAGGTGGTGTATGAGTCCCAAATCACTAAATTTGGTACACAACCCAAAATCATTAAATTATGATTGGTTAATAGTTAAGTGTTTGGATTATCCTTAGAGAAATGCATTAAATAAGGCTTTTGGATGCAAAATAGGACCAAATAAGGCATAAAGAAGCCCAATTTTAGCAGGGAGGGCCCAATCAAGTGTGAAAATGTAAAGGGCTAGATTTTTCTACATTACAGACATCAAGGCATTTTTTTCAATTTTGGATATCATTTTGTGAAATGCATATCTCCTAGATTTTCGTCAATTTTTTTTGTTAATTTTTAAAGGGTATTTGAAGAGAATATTCAAGTAGCTATAGTCTATATTTTAGAGGAATTGGAGTAGAATTTAGTTATTTATTATATAATTAGGGTTTTTTTCATAATTTATTTAAAAAATGCATATCTTCTAAATCTTGCAAAATTTCTTGCTAATTTTTAATGGATTTTTCTAGCATTAAGAAGGAAGTGTACACTAAAAATTTTAGAGTATTTGGAGTATAATTAAGTTATTTATTGCATAATTAAAGTTTCCAATAAATTTTCCCTCAAGGCTGCAAAACACATAATTTTTGAGAGATTTCTTTTGGGAAATGTTAGCAAATATGAAGGATATGAATATTGTGGTGACTATTATATTTAATTGGTGCTCAACAATAATATATATAAGGAGAAATTAAATTTGATATAACTATAACTGAAATGTAATTGTACCAGTAGTTTTATCAACAAGATCAACAATGTAATACCATACTAAACTATGCTAACATTCCCCCCTTATTACATTGTTCTTGAAACCACAAAATCACCTTGCTAAGGGACCCCCCTTTAAGGCTTACATAACAAAACTTGTTGACTACAAAATATATATACATCTTTATGAAGATGTTTCTTGAAGAAATCTTGAATCAAGTGGAACTCCTCCAAGTTTCCTTGTAACCCTCGAAAAGGTGTAGCTCTGAGTTGAATTCCTGAGTCCATCCTCCCATGAACTATCGAATCATAGACCATAATTATTGGACAACAATCCTCCAAGTTATCTCCTCGATCCTCATAAAGGTATAATCCTTGGTCTTGACTGTGATTATTGGACAACCATCCCCCAAGTTGCCTCCTCGACCCTCGTAAAGGTATAATCCTTGGTCACAGTCTTGTGAACTCTCTGGGAAACAATCCATACTAAGATCTTCACCAAACCCCTTACCTGTCTTAAAAAATAAAACTTCATAATATATGTATTATTTAAATCTATTAGCAATAACAAGAAAAAGCAAGAAATTAAAGCCAAAAATGCTTCTCATTTAAAGCATCATCTCAAAATGAGAATCTGACTTGAGATGATAAAAATTCCTCCATCCTCTGGTGCTACCAGCCTCTAGTATGACCATGTTAGACTTTATTCATTTGATGTCTTGGATGAGTCTTTGGAGGCCTCACCAGGTGTAGCATAACTTTTTCAATACCCATTGATAACATTGATAAAATCAATGAAATGATGAAAAAGTGGGATGGAGTGATATCATATGGTTTTAGTACATAAAGCACACCCACTTCTCCAATTCCATTCAAGGATAACCTTGGAGATCTCAATGTAAAGGAGAAAGATATCTTGCAATAGGTTTTAAGGGGTTCACCAACAAGTAAGAACTTGGAAAGACAAATGCAATATAAAGTGTTATGCAAGATGAAATGCAAAACCCTAATTCAATGCAAATATTCACTAAATGACCTATAAAAATAAATGAAACATAACATAAAGCAGTAAGATGAAAGGGGTGCACCTGGAAATATAGGAATGACTAATCGAAGCTCTGAAATGCTGGAAAATATGAATTTTTGACCTAGTGGGACGCATTCGCCATTCTAGGTGAATTAGTCCCAGTTTTGGATTTTTGCGCAGGAGTAGGTTTTAGACAAAAGGGTAGTCTGAATCTATAAAAATTTCTAAGAAACACCTACAGTGGGATTCATTTTCCACTTGTGGAAAATGAGTCCAGTTTGGATTTTTTGGAACTTCAAGGTTTGAATCTAGTCTTCACTGTCTGCTCTTTCTATTCCCCTTTGTTTCTAGATCCAAAACCCTGATTTTCAGGATTGTAAGTGACTTTTTTGTGAAGATAGAAACCTTGTGACAACTTGATGGCTTTCTCCACCTTTGCAATCTAATCTTCAATGATCCTTCAAGATCCAAAACAAATAGATCTGCAATCACATTTGTAAAGAGGAGAAAAACTTGTTGATTGTTAGGCAATAGGGGTTTGCCTTGGTCAAACCCCTTTTAGGTAATTAAACCAAATGATGAAACAATGAAACAAGGACATGAAACATGAAACATAGGATATGAAACATGAGCAATGATACCTTGAATGATGTCTTGTAAATTTGCAACTCAACATGAAATGTCCATGAAGGATCTAGATCTTGATCTTGACAATAGGTGTAGAATAATGCTTGATCTTGTATCTTTAGTGCTACATCACAACACTAGCTTAATAAAATGCTTGATTCTTGATATCCTTGACATGATAATGGATCTTGAATTGCTGCAAAAATTGATGAAGAATTTTCCCTTGAATGTTATCTTGATGATCTTGTAAAATCTTGGAATGATTAACCCTTGAGTGCTTGAATTGATAACATGAATGCTTGATGAAATAATGATTTGAAAGCTTGTTTATATAGGTGATCCACTCAAATGGCCATTTATTTGATCCCAAAGGCTGGCATAGAAGAAATTTGAACTTAAAACCAAAATTTCCCGCTTAAAACCTCAAAAAAAGGCCAAATGAGACTCATTCACCCAAAGTGGAAAATGGGTCCCACATGGCCTATTTTGACTACTAAAGTATCAGGGAGTGTGTAAATTAAGCTTATATGTTGATTTTGTCAGGTTTTTAATTAAAATATGCCTTGGGATGCACAATATGGGGTCATAGGGGCCTATTAATGATGATATTAAGGTCACAAATGTAAGAGGGCCCAAAATCCAATGTGAAAGTATAAATAAACACACTTTACAACACTAAATTAAGGCAAAAATAGGTCTATTTAGCTAAAAAGGGCCCTAAATCCCATGCGAATGTGTAGAACACATTACAACACTAAGTTAGGTCCACTTAATTTGCAAGCCTCTTAAATTTAATGTGAAGGTGTCAATAAACTTTACAACATTAAATTAGGGTAGATTTAGGTTTATTTAGCTTTAAAAGGGCCCAAAACCTAATGTGGATGTGTAAAACTCATTACAACACTAGATCAAGGCAATATTAAGTCCAATTTATCATTAATTATGCCCAAATTAAGCAATGAAAAGGCATACCATTTTTTCGTCATTACACTCAATAATTGTTTTAATGTTTTGAGATGTACTTTCCCAAGCATCGAAAGTAAGAAAATAGATTACTTGATTAGCCTCCTCAATGATTGATAAATTGACCATTTATCTTGAATGAGCCAATAACAAAAAGAAGCCCAAATTCAATAGATATTGCACCCTTATAAATCATCCACCTAACACTTATTGATTGAGGAGTATATCCTTTTCATTGTAATAGTTAATCTTGGTCCAAACCACAGTTCCATCACATTTACTTTTGTGTAAAATAAACTTACACATAACTTTAGAAATGTGCCTTCCTATACTACAGAGTATGAGGCACTTACAGAAAGCTCAAAGATTCCAAACATAGATGTCCACTTGTAGCCAACTTTTCTTTCAAAAACACCTTTACTTTCCTTATCATTCTTCAACGAAGTATAGTGTGCACAAATGTCAAATCATCAATATTGTTAAAGTAACCATTAACCACCAAAATTTCAAAAGTTGAAATCTATAAGTAGCCATTAATCATACACTCAAACTACCACTCACTCACTGGAACAAAACCATTTTAGGATAGATTTTCAAATGAATAGACCAAGAAAGGGAAACCATGGATGTTCTATGCACTATTTTCAGAAGAAATTCAATCATGAAGTCTCCATTAGATGTGAGGAATTTGTAATATTTTTCAGCACTTAACAATGTGAGAGATAATTTCAAGTATAAATATAAATTCCAAATATGGTACACAATATACTGTAAATTTTTGTAAGTTTGAATATGATTTTCCAATGTCTACGCTAAAAGGATCCCCAAATTTTATCCTCAATGCTTCATTTCCTCATCAGTTCAACACAAGAATGTCGACTGCTTTATAGGAGAATTTTGATATCATACTAAAATTTGTTCTCCAGTGTAGCTTAGCCTATAAAAAAATCAGTCACCTCCATATTGTCCATAGAAATAGCCTCTTAACAGGGGTCTCACTTTGTCTCCTCAGAAAAAGAATCCATCCTCAACAATGAAATGGAATTTTCCTTCACACGTCCCCCTCCATGCATAGTGAGTGTTCTTTCATGTTCACACATTCCATATACCCACATAAATCACCATATGGTCTAATATGGGTTGCCTTACATTGAATCCAAGGGCCAAATGATTGAAGATGAGTGTGTTTCAAGTCCAACAATGTGATCTTTTGTAGTCCATCAAACCTTTAACTACCAATCCCTGGCCCACTTACATGATATAATACCATATGTTAACAAATATGAAGGATCTGGATATTGCGGTGACTATTATATTCAATTATTGCTCAAAAATACCATATAAGGAGAAATTGTATTTGATATAACTATAACTGAAACGTAACTCTAGCAGTAGTTTGATCAACTAGATCAACAATGTAACACCACACTAAACTATGCTAAGAGGAAAGTGCAACCTAGGCCTTGGTAAGTTCTAAGAAAATAAAAGTAGTTTGATTTTATTTGTGTGATTTATTGTAAAATTATCTTTCTAGAACTTATTCACAATAAAAAGTAGCCACAAAAAAGAAGAAAAAGAACAAAAAATAATAATAATAGGAAAATAAAGAGAAAAGCAAGAGAATGAATAAGAAAAAGAGAGGGAGAAAGAGAAAGAGAAAGAGAAATAGCAAGAAAAAGAATAAGAAAAAGAGCAAAAACAAGAGCACTAGAACAAGAATAAAAAAAAGAACAAGAACATGAACAAAAATAAGAGCAAGAATAAGAAAAAACAAGAAGCAACAATAGTAGAAGAAGCAGAACTAAAAAGGAGATGAAGAAGAATAAAAAGAAAAAGTTAGCATTGAGGCCAATGCTTTTGTAAAGAGGAGATAAATGTTATGCCCCTACCCCTATAGTGTATAGTACTATGAGTAGCTGGTGTGTGGCTACCTCAACTCTTAATTAAGTCATATTATCATTATAATATTATTATTTAGTTATTTAGGTCAATCTAAGGCTTATATAGGGTTATTTAGGTCATCCTAGATGATATCCTAGACATTAGTATGGTATATATAGGAGGTATAGGTAGGATATTATTAGCATGTTCAATATTGTGCTCTTATTGAAGAATATTGGAGGTAGTCCCCTTGAAGTGGATTAGGAAGTTGCTCCCTTGAAGTGATATATTATTAAGTATTTCCAACATATTTCCTATCATTTTATTCTCTTTGCAAGTTATTTCATTACAATACTATTACATATTAGTACCCACCCATGTTCTTTTTGCATGCTTAATAAATGTTAAATGTTTATGTTTTCACAAAAATACAAATAGATCACATATCTAAGATTTCCTTTAAAAAAAAATCAAACTTTAGACAATGATCATTTTATAAACAATCTATCCTTAAATATTTCCTTAACAAAAATATAAATAGATCATGTATCTACAATTTCCTTTCAAAAAAATTCAAACTTTAGATGATGATCATTTTATTAACAATGTATCTTTAAATATTTCCTTAACATATATAGAAACACATGTATAAATTATTTATTATCTTATTTTAAAAACCATCTCACCTAAAATTCATTTTTTATCTCCTTTTCTACTTCCTAGGCTCAAATAGTTTTAAAGGTAAATAAATAGAAGAATTTATGAGATGCAACTTCCAGTAAGAAACCATAATTCTTAGAAAAATTACTTGAAAAATAAAACAAGAATGAAATATAGTTTTAAAGATAAAAGGATAGAAGCATTTATGACACACGAAAACTAATTTTGGGAATTAAAAATTTGCTAAATATAGAAGCATTCATTACTACAATTACAATAAAACCGTACTTCTACAAGTCGTAGCTCTCAAATAGCATAAATATGATAAAATCTTACCCAAAAATATACAAAAATCTTTAACAGTTTTAATGCCATCATTTCAACACCTAACTTTAAAACATGCATATATAAATATCATTTTTTCTTCTTGCTACTCCTCTCACCCTCTTCAACTTTCCTAGCCTTTCAATTCAGTGTCTTCCCTAGAAGAAAATTTTTCCTTCTCTTCCAATTTATTAGCATCAAAACCTCTTGTTCTCTCTATGAGTTTGATGGCACAAATATTTTTTCAGTTTTTTGTTATTGGTGATGTGAGGTCTACCAAACTTTGACATTTTATCAATTTTGTCAATGTCCTACATGGAACAATCGTAAGAGATATCACATAGTAAAGAAAGGTCTTTCTTATTCAAACATCGGGAAAAGAGCACCTTAAGAAAGGTACTGCCACAATCAACTTAGGATTTGGGTTGAAAGAAAATAAATCTTTATCTAGCGGTGCATAATTAATTTAACTGTCCTTCACTAACGCTGCACAAATTTCCATACTTGGAAGCAAAAAATAGAATCTAAGGAATGCACGTATTGATTTCATTTACATCCACATCTTCATGCTATAATAAATTAGCAATCACACATTGGTGTGCAATGGGTATGCCAAAGAGGTGTGGAAGGTAAATCGAAGAAAATTTGGGTCTATTTTTTGTATACATTTTTGCAGTACATGAGGTCAATTGGTAGGCCATTTAGAAAATGATGTTGTTTATGAAATAAAGCTCTCAATAGAGAAGTGATAGCTTCAAATCAATTATGCATCCACTTACAGGGATCCAAACATGATTAAAAAAAAAGAAGATAATTGGGTTTCATTACCAATAGGCTCATGCTATGTTTTTAGTATGGAGAGGGGGAAAAAAGAATAGATAGGGATAGAAAGAGGGAGAGATAGAGGAGGAAAATTGAGAGATAAGGGTGGAGTGTGAGGGAGAATATGAGATTGGGAGTGTAGTGTAGAAAAATGTAATCCTTTATATTTCCACACTTGTTTGGGCCCTTCTAATTAAAATGAACTTAATAATGCCTTAATTTAGTGTTGTAAAATATATTGGGAGAGAGGGATAGATTGATATTGAAGAGATAAATATATAAAGAGGGAGAGTGAGGGAGAATATGAGATTGGCAGTGTAGTGTAGAAAAATGTAATCCTTTACATTTCCACACTTGTTTGGGCCCTTCTAATTAAAATGAACTTAATAATGCCTTAATTTAGTATTGTAAAATGTATCCCTTTACATTTTCCAACTTGTTTGGGACCTCCTAATTAAAATGAACTTAATAATGCCTTAATTTAGTGCTGTAAAATGTATTTATTTACACTTTCACACTATTTAGGGCTCCTTTAATTAATTGAGCTTAATTATGCCTTAATAATCCCTTTAATTCATTTACAAGCCTATTAAATTATATTTTTTGAAGGGGAAACCTAACATAATTAATTCCAATACACAATATTTCACATTGAGCAATGTGTGTTCCAGGAATTAGGGCCTAGGACCCATTCGCCCATGGGTGAATATGTCCTCCCTAAGACTTGAAACCCATTTTAAAATCATTTTTTGGAGGTATTTTTATCATCCTAAATTCAAATTTCAAAGGTCAGCTTGTAATGTTTTAATTCTAGGAAATTAAGGAAAGTGTTTATAAATACAAGGTTATTTCATCAATTCAAAACATCTAGCAAGAGGTGAACTTAACAAGAGTCAAGATTATTGTCAAGAGCATTCAAGAGCATATTTCTTCATCACTTATTGTAGCATTCAAGATCTCAAGCATCATGTCAAAGATATGTTCATTCATGCATGTTTTTGGAGCTAACATTGTGGTGTAGGTTTCAAGATCTAATCCAAGCATTCAAGTCAAAGATTAAAAGAAAGATTTAAGCATCATTATCCACATCCATTGAAGCCATTTCATGCAAGATCAACATCAACATTTTAGATTTTTAAAGGTTATTCTAGTTTTTTTTGAATTGCAACATTGCATTGTTCATTCACCATTCCTTCTTTCATGCTATTTTATTTCATTTCAAGGTTTAATTACCAAAATGGGGTTTGACCAAGGCAAACCCCCATTCACCAAAAACAAAAATTTTCCTCCTCTCTTTGTTTGTTGCAGATTTGCAGGTTGAAGGAAAGTTGAAGATCTCAAAAGTGCAAAATTGCAAAGTTGCATTTGTTGTCACCTTTGTTTTCATCTCACGGGAACTCAGATCCCAAATGTATTTCTAACTTCTTGACTGTGAAACTGGGAGAATATGAAGGTGCCGACACAGGAGCATAGGATCCATAAATTAATTTTAAAAAATACCTACAAGGACCCATTCACCAATGGGAAAATGAGTCCTCAGACAACTTTTGGAAACAACATTTTGTAACAGGTGCACAAGATTTTCCCTTTATCCGATCTACATGAAATATATTGTTTCTATTAGTATTATGTTTAATCTATCAAATCCAATATTTACATGTCATGAATGAGGGATTTTTTTTATTTTTAATCATTCTCCCAAGACCGTTGTTCAGTCATTTCTGGCAAAAGTTATCTTAGGACGCTTTGTGCCAGAACATGATAATTTGCGACTATTTTTTAGATCAATTTTAAGTGCCCTCCACTCATATGATTTGTGTAAAATAAATTACATTTGTTAGCTCTATGTTTAATCTACTCAGATCTTGTCTGAGATTTCAATTTTGAGTTGATTTACTATTTTTAGTGTGTCTCCCAAAAGTGTTGTTTAGCCCATTCACACAAATAAAGGAAATTGCTAGATTCCTCAAAGAATTCACTCACCTAAGGGTTGAAAGTGGATTTTAACTTGAGGGATCTCATTTCCTGAATGAAATAGAAGAATAGGTAGGTTCATTCAGCCCATTTTTCTATTTCTACTTATTGCAAATTCGATGAAATATCCCAAATTTAGTATAAAACCCTATGTATTTGAACCCCACACCTATTTTTCTATGTTTCAGGGAGATATAGAAAGATAAAGATAAATATAGGAAGTTATAAATAGAGAGAGCGAGAGATGGAGAAATATAGAGAGATAGAGATAGAGAGGTAAAGAGATGGATATTGTAGGAGTTAATGGAGACTTCCAACACCCCCATGAGCAGTTGTTAAACTAAAATATCTTCCTTGGAAGAGAGAAAATGGAAAGAGTAGGTTGCTATGATAATGGATGCAAGATTACAAGATTGAATATGAAAATCTACATGAGAGGCTCTACTTATAAAGGTAAGGTGAGAGATATGATTAGAATATTGTGACATGTGTCTTAATCCTATGTTATGAAACAACTAACATGACAAAAAAGTTAAAAATATAAGATAGGATAAGATCATAAATAGAACCGGCTTCACCACTTATAGAAGAACTTCATGGGCCTAGTAGGCTTGGCATGTGAATAGTCACATACTAGGACTAGCTAGGTGCAAGACCATTTTATTCACCCAACCAGGCATGAGGTAGGAGAAGATCAAGGAGATAAAGAGGGAGGGTAGCTTGGATTATCCAGAGAGGCATCTGAGGTAGGAGAAGAGAAGAGGAGGGGGATTAAGTATATAGAGATATAGGAGATGAGGAATGGGGAAGGGAGAGAAGGAGATGCTCAGAGGGGGACATGGGGATGGGGAGACCAAATAGAGTGGTGGAAGAATAAAGAGAGGGTGGGGATGAAAAATAGAGATGGAGAGAGGAGAGAAATGGGCGAGGTGATATAGAGGAGGAAAGAAAGAGGGATATATAGGGGCATCACATGAGAGAAGAGAAAGAGGCAGGATATGTCAGAGAAAATAAAGGGAGGAGGGCCATAGGAGCAAGGGGGTTACTGTGATGGGAGGCCAGGAAGGGGGAGGGTAGGATACCTGAGGGGCTCAGGAGGGGGCCAAAGGAGAGGGGGTTGAAGGAGGAGGCTGAGAGAGAGAGAGAGAAAATTCCAAAGGAGTAGGGAGAGGGATTAGAGAGAGAAGAGATGGGGAAAGGGAGGGTAGCTCAATATATAGAGGGAGAGGAGGAGAGAGGAGATATATATGGAGGTGATATGGAGAGGGGCCAGAGGGATATGGAAGAAGTAAATAAAGTAGGGAAAGGGGTCCAGAAATAAGAAAATACTCCATGGGATAGAGAAAAATTCAGAAGAAATGGTGAGGGAGATAGAAGAGAAATAGAGAGATAGAGATACTCAGGTAGGAGAGATGGAGTGCATGAAATAGGGGTACAAATAAATGAGATCACAGATAGAGAGGGGGAGAGAGATGCTGGGGAGAATAAAGATACAAAGGAGGCAAAGGTGGGAGAGAAAAGAGAATTTATTAAAGACAAGTAAATAAAAAGAGAGGTATATAGAGAGGAGAGATAAAGAAGGTGAAAATAGGGAGGGATAAATATGGAGTGTGTGTGTATATGAGTGAGATAGATATGGAGAGAGATACAAGGATATATATATATATACATAGATGAGGGAGAGGGAGTGTGGACATGAAAAATTGTACTCCTTTGTAGAAAGTACAATCTATGGCCTAATTAGGTCCTATTTTAGACACCTTGCATCAATCACCCCTTAAAAACTACATTTTTAGGCCCCTAATGCTCCTGATTTTGGACTTTAAGGCCTATTTCACTCACAAATCAATCAAATCTAACAAGAAACATTCAAACCAGTCAAATTTCGTGAAACCCACCTCAAAAATCCCAAGTGGGACTAAGTCGCCCAGGGTGGCAACTTAGTCCCTTTTGAGGTATTTTCTACTTTTGAGTGAGAAAATCACCAACCTAATTCAAATTCTTGAGGGATGTCAGCCTATGAAGTTAAAATAATGAGTAATTTGGTGTTAATGCCTATAAATACATGTTTTTAGGTCATTTTTCACTAAGCAAAATCAAGAGTCAAAAGCAAAACATCTTTCACAAAGAAGATTCATTATTCTTTATAAATCAAAGTTGAAGCTTTAGGGCAGAAAACTATGGTTTTTACAGGTCTTCAAGCTCACTTTTTGTTCAAGATCTCACATTGCAAAGGGTTGATCATGGATGTCTATGGTGAATCATGGAGAAATCTAGGTTGAAGAGATGCAACTAACCATCAAATCACACCTAAAGACTTGTTTTCAAAGTGATTCCATCTTCCATTTTCTCTCTATATTTAGATTTAAGGTTTTTATACCATTTGCATTCATTTGAAATGTTGTAGGATTTCTTGGATTGAATTCTTTCATCATTCAAGTTCCATTTAATCATCTTATTCTAGCACATTAGAATAGGGTTTTGTCTTACTTCAGATTTTCCTAGTCTTAAACACACTTAGGGTTAGTGTTTTATGCAAATTTTATCTCTTCCAAAGTTTAAATACCAACTATGGGTTTGATCGAGGCAAACCCCCCATTAGAAACCAAATTATCTTCTATTTTGCAGGTGTTTTCGAAGATTCAAGTCCGGATTTCTGTCAAAAAATAGAGTGCAGACTATGGGATTTTATTTCCACTTTTGGATTTGCAGAAAATCCAAAGTGGAAGAAGTTGCCCATAGTGGCGAATTAGTCCCACTACATTGATTTTTCAATACTTTCATAGTTTCAGATACCCATTTGGTAGAAACAACTTTTTGGTCAATTTCCCTGATCTGGGACTAAGTCGCCTAGCTTGGAAGAAGTATCCCAGTTGGCTTAAAAATCAAAATTTCTAGAATTTTAGAGGTCCTTGCAGTCTCCAATCAACTCTTCATCAGTTTCTAGGTGCATAGTTTTTGTTTTGCATCTTTATTTTTTTCTTTATTGCATCTATTTCATTATTCTGCATATCACGTTATGTTTTCCATCACTTTGCATTTCTTAGGTTTAGCATCGATAAATCATTTCTTTCTTAGTTTGTTGCATTAGTACATCATAATTAGATACATTGCATCCCTTTTACATTAATATTGAGTGTAGACATTTGCAGTTTGGCCCCAATTCCTCTCCTTTTAGGTGAAAAACCTAGAAGAGTTAGAGGAACCCTTGGGTAATCCAAAATCATTGTTTACAAGGAGGAAGATAAATAGAGAGAGGAGAGAGGTGAAGTAGAGAGATAAATAGAGGGAGGGATAGGGAGAGAGGGAGAGATGAGGTCCAATGAGAGGGTCCCACATACTTAGCACTTGAAATATGATGAGATTTGGTTCATCGAATTTATAAATCTAATAGTATAGAGAGTCCAAGACTTGGATGCATAGGGGAAAAAATATCGAGTAGTATGTGTGTAACACATGCCAATAAGAATTGGAAAGTTGGGTTGTTATTTGATTTTGACACACAATTGTTGGCTATCAAGGCACCTTTAATACTCTTGTAGTGTAGAAAAAAGTAACCCTTTTTTACACTTAATTTGGGAATAAGTGACATAAAATTAACCTAATAATGCCTTGATTTAGTGTTGTAATGTGTTGTACACATTCACATTGAATCTAGGGACCTTTTAAACAATGTACTTAAATTGTACCTTATTTAGGGTGTTGTAAAGTGTTGTATTACACTTTCACACTTATTTAGGGTTTCATTAATTAATTGTGGTTAATTGAGCTTAATTGGCCCCCTTAATTCAAATTTAAGCCTTATTAATGACGCCTTTCAAAGGGTCTATCCTAACACCCAATAATGATATTGCATTGCATTTAATTTGGAAAATTAAATGTCCTAGAAAATGTTGAGAATATGGATGCACATGAATTCCAATGAAGTTGTCCAAACTTCACAAGATCTTAACTAAGAAGAGCTCCACCCACACAAACAAGAAAGTGTTGCAACTCAAGCTTGCAATGAGATTCTATTATGAGAACTTGATATGATACAATGTACAAATTCCCTGAATATATAGGCATGAGTGAGATACAAGTTATATTATGATTTTTCCATGTGTCTTGATCTAACAACATGTGACAACATGTAAACCCTAACTAACTACCTAGGGAATGATAGAGTGATTAAGATAAGTTCTAGATGATATTCTAGAAATAATCTTATCTGCTAAATACATGGAAAGGGGGATGACCCCATTATTAATGATTTCCTAATAATGCAACCTAGGAATTAATTAAATATAATGTATAAGTAAACTTATGCTAGTGTAATTAAATAATTAATTACACCAACACCCCCCCATAAGTTCAAATTAGGGAGGAAATGAAAAATGTAATAATTATGCAATGTTGTTGTTGATGATGATGGGTCTCGGCTACATGATGGCCATTTTAGGTATCGATTTACAAATGAGAATGAAATGCAACTAATCTCCCACAAACAGAGAAAAGGGGAAAACCCAGTGGATACATGATACCGATTTTAGGTCTCTAAGAAGGAGATGAAATGCATATAAGTGAGGAAAGATGAAGGGATACATGATACCACCAAGTACACCATCCATCATAGATACAATAAAATCAATAGCCCTCCCATAGGAGGGAAATAGAGAGACTATATATTCCCCCCATAATATGTGACCACCTGCAAAAATGGTAAGTTCCTATAGATAAAACATGATCCAATGTCGACAAACAATTTTTCTTCCTTTTAGAAGAAACAAAACCAAATAGAAATGTAGGGATGCTTCCCACTCTAGATAGGAATTTAAGGAAGATAGTATGAATGTGAATGATGATGTCTCTAAAAAATGTTCATGTGTCTCTATGCCCAAGGAAGATGAATATGCCACAATCAACTTAGGTACTTTCCCAATTAATGAAGAAAGTGACAAAAAAGGACAATGTGGAAACTGATGTTGAATATAATCCAAAAACTGAAATGCAATGATCCTTCCATTGAAGGAATAGATGGAGACTAGATTGCAGCCACATAAAGAAGTGTCCTCAAAACCACTGAAATAATTATGAAGCAACAAAGGTGTCCAAACCACATGTCTCCTGCTAGGAAGAAGCAAATCCAATGGTATATGTTGAAGAAACTCCAACTCCATAATGAAATGAGAGGGAAGAAATCTCATATAGGAAATCTCTAAAGAGAAAACAAGTGCCTCCAAGGTAGTCTAAAGATCCCCAATCAAGGTCAAGACAATGGAATGTGGAGACTCAAGAAAAATCTCCAAAGTAGGATTTTCATAGAGGAGATATATCCCCTCAAGAATATCCTCCAAACTTGTAGAAATAGCCAAGTCAGAAATACTTGAAAT
>VDFB02000017.1:106433759-106580144 GCA_007258455.2 Sequoia sempervirens | reverse complement strand
TCCCAATTTATTCATTCGCAAAGATATTTCAGATAGTAGATCATCCAGATAAGATTGAGTTTGAATAAGATCTATGTTTGAACTAAAACTATTTTTAGAATATTGGTCAGAGGTCTTTAAAAAAGGATAGCAAGATTTTTTGTCAAAATTGACAATTTGTGGGCTTATTAAAGGATATTTATAAAGATCTCCAATCGAAATTTCTATATTACTATCAATCAATAAATTCAATTTATGAAGTAAATTAGACGATTGATGAGAATCATGGATTAACGCTTGGTCACGTAAATATATATCCAATAATATATTGACTTGTGACTTTATGAGTGAGATAGTTTCTTTCTCTGAGTACACAGCTCTTATTTCAGCAATATACGAAGAAAGCGGATTGTTATGAATGGGAACTAAATTGGGAACTAAATTTAATAATTGTCCATATGTTATATTCTTATTTTTGATATGAATCCTTTCTATGTAAGAAGCTAATCTTTTTTTATAATTGAAACGGGGACGGTGTAAATAATCTAAAAATTCAAGTGTATTTGCTTTGCAAAAAGAAGCTCTCAATGAATTTTGATTAGATAGTTTTAAGGGATTTAACCAATTGTCTCGATTATTGAATATTGCCAAAAGACTAGATAATTCCATGGAACTTTTTCCATTATCGAATACGTCAATAATCAATTCAATTATCGGTTTCTTCTCATTCAAACCTAATCGTACTATTGTTTTTTGTAGATCAATTTTCGGGGATTCAAGATTAGGAATTGATTTTTCTCTTTGCGGATTGATAATCTTGTCCCAGATAATCTTATAAAATTGAATCTTGTCGGAGATAACCTTATAAATTTTATTCTCAAAAATTTTATTGGGATTTCCAAACCAACCCCAATGTTGAGTAGTCCATAATTCAATTGGATTGAACACTCTATTTTTGAAATTGTTTTGTTTGGAAATGGACAAAAGATATTCTAATCTTTGTTGAAAGTATTCGATCTGAATGGACAATACAAAAGTATTATTCTTTTTCTTGTCAGAAGTTCGAAGAATAGAGCGATTCAACCTTTTTTTCTGACATATTCTCCAACTTGATGAATGCTGGGTAATTGCATCTTGCGTTACATTATTCAATTTTATCCAATTTGTTCGAATTGGATCTTTTAAACTGCGACTCAATGTTTTGATTAAATAGATTCTCTCTAATATTATTAAATAGATTCTATCTAATAGAATTTGGAATTCTAAATCGAATTCCAAATAGTATTTATTGAATTCCAAATAGTATTTATTGACTATTTTTTGGAATTCCAAATTGAATTCCAAATAGAAATAGTATTTATTGACTATTTTTTGGAATTCCAAATTGAATTCCAAATAGTATTTATTGACTATTTTTGGAATTCCAAATAGTATTTGTTGACTATTTTTTGGAATTCCAAATAGTATTTGTTGACTATTTTTTGGAATTCCAAATAGTGGAATTCCAAATTAAATTCCAAATAGTATTTATTGACTATTTTTTGGAATTCCAAGTAGTATTTATTGACTATTTTTTGGAATTCCAAATAGTGGAATTCCAAATTGAATTCCAAATAGTATTTATTGACTATTTTTTGCAATTCCAAATTGAATTCCAAATAGTATTTATTGGCTATTTTTTGGAATTTCCAATAGAACTTTTCAAAATTGAATTCCAAAAAGTATTCATTGGCCATTTTTTGGAAATAGTATTGATGGATTATTTTTACCAATTCAAAAGAATATATATGTATTGTTTCAATTAATTGAATATAGAATCTTTTAAAGACTTTTTTCATTCCAAAGAATACTTCTGGAACGATTTTGGAAAGGCATACTTATCCAATGCAGTTTCGGATTCTATATCCACATTCAGGATAATTTCATCATAAACAATTTCATCAGAGTAACCCTTTCCAGGCTTAGTTATTGATAGAGTAAATTGATTTGTTATTTTAAGAAGAAATTTTTTCAATCAGAAATCATCGTTTAATCTTAATTGTTCTTTATTTTGATCATAGGATGAAGAAGATCTTGAAAAATTCTGATTCATAAATCGAATACAATTAAATTAATTTATATCTTTTCTAATGTTCGATCTGGGATCTGATAAAATATCATAGTTTATAGAAGGATTCTTAAGAAATGTTTTCACCTTCCATAGATCAGCCATAGATCAACTATTCTATTTTTTTCTAATCCCCTGAAATATTGAAAAGCATCTTGTCGCCTTTTCAACAATTTGAATTTTTCACTAGGTTTCTTATTATAATTAATACTTATACATGATTCATCTATTGACAAATCATCAAAGAATCCTTTCAAAAATTTTGACTCTGAGAAGGAATAAGATTCTTTTGTTCGATCTGATTCTTTTTGTTCAATTTCTTCTTGTTGCATTGGATTTTGGTTTTCCAATTTATCCATTGCTCTTTTTATAGCTTGGATTTCTTCTTTATAGCCTTCGATTTCTTTAACTCTTTTTTTCCTCTCTGCAATTATGTATTGTTCTGATTTTGAAGAGAAATCCAATTCTTCTATTTGAACTAAATTCTTTTCTAGTTGTTCAATTTTGCTTTCTAGTGCCTCAATATCAATAACTGAGTTTTTAATAAGTACCGATTTCCTCCGTTCATCAAGGTTTTCAAGTTGTTCCCAATATTCGTCGTTTTGAATCGAATTAAAAGATGAATCAATCTCCCATTCAATGTTATTCAATTCCTTCTCCGAAGGACTTTCCCAACTTATTGTTCCTTGGTTCTCTAAGATCCGATCATTTTTATGATTCAAATTTGTGTTAGACCTGGATAAAATCCAAACATGTTTTTTTGGATCAAGAAAATGACGTTGATATCTCCTTTTGTCTTTTGGAAAAGACATAAATAGATGCAGAACGAGCAACAAATTTTCCTTTCTAGCTCCAAAATGTTGTACAGACGGAAATATCTTCATCAAATTATATGATGATTTGTCTCTTTCAATTAAAGCTCGAGTACTTAAAAAATAGAAAAGTAACGACAATGCTATTATCATTATAGCTTTTCTTGGTTGACCTTTGAAAAAAAATATACGTATATCCCGTATAAGTAATGTACTAAGAATCCGAAAGTCAAAAAGCTTAACAACACTTTCTCGACCAGAAAATATTTGACTTAGCAATCTCACCAAATTAGATTCATTCCATGGAACGAATATTTCCATCATGTTATCTTTAAATTTTGACTGAATGCTAAAGAACCAAACTCTTTCTCGGTTCTTTTCGATAGGGTCCATAGACCACGGTTTTTTGGGTTTCTTCATTTTTTTTTTGTTTAATAAATAATAAATAAAATGTTTAAAAAAGAATATAATGAGTAAACAATGCAATATTTAGACATTAATAATATAATACCTACTTCAATATAGATACCAAAATCTTTTTTAGTGTGAAAGAGAAATAATATAACATATAAACGATTCTATATAATAGAGTAAAAAATGGATAGATAGGTATCTGTTATACCAAACCAAATAGACCAAAAATAAAATAGGATTTTTCTACCCTATTTAGAACATTTAGAACGACGGGCATACTAGAAAAGAACGAGACTTCTTTAATTCATTTTTAATTCATTTAATCTTATCTATCTGTATTGTCCATTAATTATCATTTTATCTACCATTTTATGGTATAGAAATTGCTAACAATTCCAAGTCTATTTCTTATTAAAAATTAGAAACATAAATTAGAATTAAATTGGTTAATCTGAATCCATACTTATTATAATAAAATGAACTTTTTTTAGTTTTGCTTTATCATAGCATCCATGGCTGAATGGTAAAAGCACCCAACTCATAATTGGGAAGTCGCGGGTTCAATTCCTGCTGGAAGCACAATAAACAGTTATTGTGCTCTGCTCACACTATCTTTTAGATGAAAGAATCGCAAATAGCGAGGTTCTCTTGATTCAATTAAGTATCGAGATTAGATTATCTGCGCTCATGTTTTGTTATTCTTAACTTCTATTATAACTTAAATAGAATAGAATGACAAATATTTTTTTTATTTACGCATGTTTGAACGACATTTTCTAAGAATGAAAATGTATATTACATGGTACAAAATGAACTTCTAATTTAACGATCAAGTTGATTTTGTAATTAGAAGTTCATCTGATAATTTCAGCCTATTCCCTGCCATTTTAAGAATATAAGGGAAAATCCTAGTTTTTTCAGTTAGTAAGAAAAAGGTTTATATAAATACTCTAAAATAATGTATCCTGGGCAATTGCAACAATTGGATTCATTACTATCCCCAGCAAACTAGATGCTATTACACATACAATCATACTAAATTCGATATAATTTTTTGAGATTGAAGAAGATAATCTATAATTTTGCACATGGGGAGTTATTTCTTTGTTTCGTTTAGTCATTAATAACTTAATTATTTTCAGATAATAATATATTGAAATAACACTCATAAAGAGTCCTATCAAAACCAATAAATAGGAGCCTGCTTGCCATCCACACCAAAATAGATAAAGTTTTCCAAAAAAACCTGCTAGTGGAGGAATACCTCCTAGAGATAGCAGACATAAAGATAAAGACAAAGCTGAAAAAGGGTCTCCATTAGATGTGAGGAATTGGTAATATTTTTCAGCACTTAACAATGTGAGAGATAATTTCAAGTATAAATATAAATTCCAAATATGGTACACAATATACTGTAAATTTTTGTAAGTTTGAATATGATTTTCCAATGTCTACGCTAAAAGGATCCCCAAATTTTATCCTCAATGCTTCATTTCCTCATCAGTTCAACACAAGAATGTTGACTGCTTTATAGGATACTTTTGATATCATACTAAAATTTGTTCTCCAGTGTAGCTTAGCCTATAAAAAAATCAGTCACCTCCATATTGTCCATAGAAATAGCCTCTTAACATGGGTCTCACTTTGTCTCCTCAGAAAAAGAATCCATCCTCAACAATGAAATGGAATTTTCCTTCACACGTCCCCCTCCATGCATAGTGAGTGTTCTTTCATGTTCACACATTCCATATACCCACATAGATCACCATATGGTCTAATATGGGTTGCCTTACATTGAATCCAAGGGCCAAATGATTGAAGATGAGTGTGTTTCAAGTCCAACAATGTGATCTTTTGTAGTCCATCAAACCTTTAACTACCAATCCTTGGCCCACTTACATGATCTAATACCATATGTTAACAAATATGAAGGATCTGGATATTGCGGTGACTATTATATTCAATTATTGCTCAAAAATACCATATAAGGAGAAATTGTATTTGATATAACTATAACTGAAACGTAACTCTAGCAGTAGTTTGATCAACTAGATCAACAATGTAACACCACACTAAACTATGCTAAGAGGAAAGTGCAACCTAGGCCTTGGTAAGTTCTAAGAAAATAAAAGTACGGATCGGATCAGGATCGAATCTTAATTTTAGAAATAATGAGAAAAGAATAAGAAAAAGAGCAAAAACAAGAGCACTAGAACAAGAATAAAAAAAAGAACAAGAACATGAACAAAAATAAGAGCAAGAATAAGAAAAAACAAGAAGCAACAATAGTAGAAGAAGCAGAAGTAAAAAGGAGATGAAGAAGAATAAAAAGAAAAATTTAGCATTGAGGCCAATGCTTTTGTAAAGAGGAGATAAATGTTATGCCCCTACCCCTATAGTGTATAGTACTATGAGTAGCTGGTGTGTGGCTACCTCAACTCTTAATTAAGTCATATTATCATTATAATATTATTATTTAGTTATTTAGGTCAATCTAAGGCTTATATAGGGTTATTTAGGTCATCCTAGATGATATCCTAGACATTAGTATGGTATATATAAGAGGAATAGGTAGGATATTATTAGCATGTTCAATATTGTGCTCTTATTGAAGAATATTGGAGCTAGTCCCCTTGAAGTGGATTAGGAAGTTGCTCCCTTGAAGTGATATATTATTAAGTATTTCCAACATATTTCCTATCATTTTATTCTCTTTGCAAGTTATTTCATTACAATACTATTCGATATTAGTACCCACCCATGTTCTTTTTGCATGCTTAATAAATGTTAAATGTTTATTTTTTCACAAAAATACAAATAGATCACATATCTAAGATTTCCTTTCAAAAAAAATCAAACTTTAGACAATGATCATTTTATAAACAATCTATCCTTAAATATTTCCTTAACAAAAATATAAATAGATCATGTATCTACAATTTCCTTTCAAAAAAATTCAAACTTTAGATGATGATCATTTTATTAACAATGTATCTTTAAATATTTCCTTAACATATATAGAAACACATGTATAAATTATTTATTATCTTATTTTAAAAACCATCTCACCTAAAATTCATTTTTTATCTCCTATTCTACTTCCTAGGCTCAAATAGTTTTAAAGGTAAATAAATAGAAGAATTTATGAGATACAACTTCCAGTAAGAAACCATAATTCTTAGAAAAATTACTTGAAAAATAAAACGAGAATGAAATATAGTTTTAAAGATAAAAAGATAGAAGCATTTATGACACACCAAAACTAATTTTGGGAATTAAAAATTTGCTAAATATAGAAGCATTCATTACTACAATTACAATAAAACCGTACTTCTACAAGTTGTAGCTCTCAAATAGCATAAATATGATAAAATCTTACCCAAAAATATACAAAAATCTTTAACAGTTTTAATGCCATCATTTCAACACCTAACTTCAAAACATGCATATATAAATATCATTTTTTCTTCTTGCTACTCCCCTCACCCTCTTCAACTTTCCTAGCCTTTCAATTCAGTGTCTTCCCTAGAAGAAATTTTTTCCTTCTCTTCCAATTTATTAGCATCAAAACCTCCTGTTCTCTCTATGAGTTTGATGGCACAAATATTTTTTTAGTTTTTTGTTATTGGTGATGTGAGGTCTACCAAAATTTGACATTTTATCAATTTTGTCAATGTCCTACATGGAACAATCGTAAGAGATATCACACAGTAAAGAAAGGTCTTTCTTATTCAAACACTAGGAAAATAGCACCTTAAGAAAGGTACTGCCACAATCAACTTAGGATTTGGGTTGAAAGAAAATAAATCTTTATCTAGCGGTGCATAATTAATTTAACTGTCCTTCACTAACGCTGCACAAATTTCCATACTTGGAAGCAAAAAATAGAATCTAAGGAATGCACGTATTGATTTCATTTACATCCACATCTTCATGCTATAATAAATTAGCAATCACACATTGGTGTGCAATGGGTATGCCGAAGAGGTGTGGAAGGTAAATCGGAGAAAATTTGCGTCTATTTTTTGCATACTTTTTTGCAATACATGAGGTCAATTGGTAGGACATTTAGAAAATGATGTTGTTTATGAAATAAAGCTCTCAATAGAGAATTGATAACTTCAAATCAATTATGCATCCACTTACAGGGATCCAAACATGATTAAAAAAAAACCTAAATCAAGAAGATAATTGGGTTTCATTACCAATAGGCTCATGCTATGTTTTTAGTATGGAGAGGGGGAGAAAAGGATAGATAGGGATAGAAAGAGGGAGATATAGAGGAGGAAATTTGAGAGATAAGGGTGGAGTGTGAGGGAGAATATGATATTTGGAGTGTAGTGTAGAAAAATGTAATCCTTTATATTTCCACACTTGTTTGGGCCCTTCTAATTAAAATGAACTTAATAATGCCTTAATTTAGTGTTGTAAAATATATTGGGAGAGAGGGATAGATTAATATTGAAGAGATAAATATATAAAGAGGGAGAGTGAGGGAGAATATGAGATTGGCAGTGTAGTGTAGAAAAATGTAATCCTTTACATTTCCACACTTGTTTGGGCCCTTCTAATTAAAATGAACTTAATAATGCCTTAATTTAGTGTTGTAAAATGTATCCCTTTACATTTTCCCACTTGTTTGGGACCTCCTAATTAAAATGAACTTAATAATGCCATAATTTAGTGTTGTAAAATGTATTTATTTACACTTTCACACTATTTAGGGCTCCTTTAATTAATTGAGCTTAATTATGCCTTAATAATCCCTTTAATTCATTTACAAGCCTATTAAATTATATTTTTTGAAGGGGAAACCTAACATAATTAATTCCAATACACAATATTTCACATTGAGCAATGTGTGTTCCAGGAATTAGGGCCCGAGACCCATTCGCCCATGGGTGAATATGTCCTCCCTAAGACTTGAAACCCATTTTAAAATCATTTTTTGGAGGTATTTTTATCATCCTAAATTCAAATTTCAAAGGTTGGCTTGTAATGTTTTAATTTTAGGAAATTAAGGAAAGTGTCTATAAATACAAGGTTATTTCATCAATTCAAAACATCTAGCAAGAGGTGAACTTAACAAGAGTCAAGATTATTGACAAGAGCATTCAAGAGCATATTTCTTTATCACTTGTTGTAGCATTCAAGATCTCAAGCATCATGTCAAAGATATGTTCATTCATGCATGTTTTTGGAGCTAACATTGTGGTGTAGGTTTCAAGATCTAATCCAAGCATTCAAGTCAAAGATTAAAAGAAAGATTTAAGCATCAAGATCCACATCCATTGAAGCCATTTCATGCAAGATCAATATCAACATTTTAGATTTTTAAAGGTTATTCAAGTGTTTTTTGAATTGCAACATTGCATTGTTCATTCACCATTCCTTCTTTCATGCTATTTTATTTCATTTCAAGGTTTAATTACCAAAATGGGGTTTGACCAAGGAAAACCCCCATTCACAAAAAACAAACATTTTCCTCCTCTCTTTGTGTGTTGCAGATTTGTAGGTTGAAGGAAAGTTGAAGATCTCAAAAGTGCAAAATTGCAAAGTTGCATTTGTTGTCACCTCTGTTTTCATCTCACGGGAACTCAAATCCCAAATGTATTTCTAACTTCTTGACTGTGAAACTGGGAGAATATGGAGGTGCCAACACAGGAGCATAGGATCCATAAATTAATTTTAAAAAATACCTACAAGGACCCATTCACTAATGGGAAAATGAGTCCTCAGACAACTTCTGGAAACAACATTTTGTAACAGGTGCACAAGATTTTCCCTTTATCCGATCTACATGAAATATATTGTTTCTATTAGTATTATGTTTAATCTATCAAATCCAATATTTACATGTCATGAATGAGGAATTTTTTTATTTTTAATCATTCTCCCAAGACCCTCGTTCAGTCATTTCTGGAAAAAGTTATCTTAGGATGCTTTGTGCCAGAACATGATAATTTGCGACTATTTTTTAGATCAATTTTAAGTGCCCTCCACTCATATGATTTGTGTAAAATAAATTACGTTTGTTAGATCGATGTTTAATCTACTCAGATCTTGTCTTACATTTCAATTTTGAGTTGATTTACTATTTTTAGTGTGTCTCCCAAAAGTGTTGTTTAGCCCATTCACACAAATAAAGGAAATTGCTAGATTCCTCAAAGAATTCACTCACCTAAGAGTTGAAAGTGGATTTTAACTTGAGGGATCTCATTTCCTGAATGAAATAGAAGAATAGGTAGGTTCCTTCAACCCATTTTTCTATTTCTACTTATTGCAAATTTGATGAAATATCCCAAATTTAGTATAAAACCCTATGTATTTGAACCCCACACCTATTTTTCTATGTTTCAGGGAGATATAGAAAGATAAAGATAAATATAGGAATTTATAAATAGAGAGAGGGAGAGATATGGAGAAATATAGAGAGATAGAGATAGAGAGGTAAAGAGATGGATATTGTAGGAGTTAATGGAGACTTCCAACACCCCCATGAATAGTTGTTAAACTAAAATATCTTCCTTGGAAGAGAGAAAATGGAAAGAGTAGGTTGCTATAATAATGGATGCAAGATTACAAGATTGAATATGAAAATCTACATGAGAGGCTCATAGCATCAAGGTGGGGTTGAAGGTGTGGTCAAATCAGCCCTTTATCGCCATCCTTATAAACAAATAATTAAAAATAAAGAATAGGACGATCATCGAACTTACTCAAGTACCATAAAACTCAAGTAACAACATGAATGAATGCCAGGTCAGCTGAACACGATCTTCCAAACCGCACCATAAGACTCAGGAAGATCAAAGAATGAAGATAAAGAGAATGGATGGATCAAAGAGAGAAACTATCGAGGAATAGGGGAGAAAGAATAAAGGGGATAAATAGACAAGAGATAAGGAGATAAAGGGAATCACGAGAATGCGAGGGAAAGGACACCTGCAAAGAATAAAGAGACAAATAAGTAATGGAACAAATCAAAAGGTAAAGATCGTTTCATCGAGGATCATCAAAGGAACTTTGCGCGGGATCAGATCGCGACCTCGAAGGATCGACCAGACGTCGTCAAGATCGATCCGGGCAGATCCGGTCAAAGAATAAATCAGATTTTCACGTCGAGGCGATCAAAGCGGCGTGGAGATCAGAAAGTCAGAGGCGTCATCGCGTCGGCGTAAAGATCCAGATCCGGAAGATCACGTCGTCCGCTCAAAATTCCGGTCGTCGAAAGATCGAGAAAAATAAAGTCGGGCGTCAAAACCGAAATCCGAAGGATCGATCAAATTGAATCAGGAGGAGTGTGGACATGAAAAATTGTACTCCTTTGTAGAAAGTACAATCTATGGCCTAATTAGGTCCTATTTTAGACACCTTGCATCAATCACCCCTTAAAAACTACATTTTTAAGCCCCTAATGCTCATGATTTTGGACTTTAAGGCCTATTTCACTCACAAATCACTCAAATCTGACAAGTAACATTCAAACCAGTCAAATTTCGTGAAACCCACCTCAAAAATCCCAAGTGGGACGAAGTCACCCAGGGTGGCAACTTAGTCCCTTTTGAGGTATTTTCTACTTTTGAGTGAGAAAATCACCAACCTAATTCAAATTCTTGAGGGATGTCAGCCTATGAAGTTAAAATAATGAGTAATTTGGTGTTAATGCCTATAAATACATGTTTTTAGGTCATTTTTCACATCTCCTAGTCATTTTTCACTAAGCAAAATCAAGAGTCAAAAGCAAAACATCTTTCACAAAGAAGATTCATTAGTCTTTATAAATCAAAGTTGAAGCTTTAGGGCAACAAACTAGGGTTTTTGCAGGTCTTCAAGCTCACTTTTTGTTCAAGATCTCACATTGCAAAGGGTTGATCATGGATGCCTATGGTGAATCATGGAGAAATCTAGGTTGAAGAGATGCAACTAACCATCAAATCACACCTAAAGACTTGTTTTCAAAGTGATTCCATCTTCCATTTTCTCTCTATCTTTAGATTTAAGGTTTCTATACCATTTGCATTCATTTGAAATGTTGTAGGATTTCTTGGATTGAATTCTTGCATCATTCAAGTTCTATTTAATCATCTTATTCTAGCACATTAGAATAGGGTTTTGTCTTACTTCAAATTTTCCTAGTCTTAAACACACTTAGGGTTAGGGTTTTATGCAGATTTTATCTCTTCCAAAGTTTAAATACCAACTATGGGTTTAATCAAGGAAAACCCCCCATTAGAAACCAAATTATATTCTATTTTGCAGGTGTTTTCGAAGATTCAAATCCAGATTTCTATCAGAAAATAGAGTGCAGATTGTGGGATTCTATTTCCACTTTTGGATTTGCAGAAAATCCAAAGTGGAAGAAGTTTCCCATAGTGGCAACTTAGTCCCACTACATTGATTTTTCAATATTTTCATAGTTTCAGATACCCATTTGGTAGAAACAACTTTTTGGTCAATTTCCCTGATCTGGGACTAAGTCGCCTAGCTTGGAAGAAGTGTCCCAGTTGGCTTAAAAATCAAAATTTCTAGAATTTTAGAGGTCCTTGCAGTCTCCAGTCAGCTCTTCATCAGTTTCTAGGTGCATAGTTTTTGTTTTACATCTTTATTTTTTTCTTTATTGCATCTATTTCATTATTCTGCATATCACGTTATGTTTTCCATCACTTTGCATTTCTTAGGTTTAGCATCGATAAATCATTTCTTTCTCAGTTTGTTGCATTAGTACATCATAATTAGATACATTGCATCCCTTTTACATTAATATTGAGTGTAGAAATTTGCAGTTTGGCCCCAATTCCTCTCCTTTTAGGTGAAAAACCTAGAAGAGTTAGAGGAACCCTTGGGTAATCCAAAATCATTGTTTACAAGGAGGAAGATAAATAGAGAGAGGAGAGAGGTGAAGTAGAGAGATAAATAGAGGGAGGGATAAGGAGAGAGGGAGAGATGAGGTCCAATGAGAGGGTCCCACATACTTAGCACTTGAAATATGATGAGATTTGTTTCATCGAATTTATAAATCTAATAGTATAGAGAGTCCAAGACTTGGATGCATAGGGGAACAAATATCGAGTAGTATGTGTGTAACACATGCCAATGAGAATTGGAAAGTTGGGTTGTTATTTGATTTTGACACACAGTTGTTGGCTATCAAGGCACCTTTAATACTCTTTTAGTGTAGAAAAAAGTAACCCTTTTTTACACTTAATTTGGGAATAAGTGACATAAAATTAACCTAATAATGCCTTGATTTAGTGTTGTAATGTGTTGTACACATTCACATTGAATCTAGGGACCTTTTAAACAATGTACTTAAATTGTACCTTATTTAGGGTGTTGTAAAGTGTTGTATTACACTTTCACACTTATTTAGGGTTTCATTAATTAATTGTGGTTAATTGAGCTTAATTGGCCCCCTCAATTCAAATTTAAGCCTTATTAATGACACCTTTCGAAGGGTCTATCCTAACACCCAATAATGATATTGCATTGCATTTAATTTGGAAAATTAAATGTCCTAGAAAATGTTGAGAATATGGATGCCATGAATTCCGATGAAGTTGGCCAAACTTCACAAGATCTTAACTAAGAAGAGCTCCACCCACACAAACAATAAAGTGTTGCAACTCAAGCTTGCAATGAGATTATATTATGAGAAATTGATATGATACAATGTAAAAATTCCCTGAATATATAGGCATGAGTGAGATACAAGTTGCATTATGATTTTTCCATGTGTCTTGATCTAACAACATGTGACAACATGTAAACCCTAACTAACTACCTAGGGAATGATAGAGTGATTAAGATAAGTTCTAGATGATATTCTAGAAATAATCTTATGTGCTAAATACATGGAAAGGGGGATGACCCCATTAGTAATGATTTCCTAATAATGCAACCTAGGAATTAATTAAATATAATGCATAAGTAAACTTATGCTAGTGTAATTAAATAATTAATTACACCAACACCCCCCATAAGTTCAAATTAGGGAGGAAATGAAAAATGTAATGATTATGCAATGTTGTTGATGATGATGATGTGTCTTAGCTACATGATGGCCATTTTAGGCACTGATTTACAAATGAGAATGAAATGCAACTAATCTCCCACAAACAGAGAAAATGGGAAAACCCAGTGGGAAGAAAACCCCTCTAAGAAGGAGATGAAATGCATATAAGTGAGGAAAGATGAAGGGATACATGATACCACCAAGTACACCATCCATCATAGATACAATAAAATCAATAGCCCTCCCATAGGAGGGAAATAGAGAGACTATATATTCCCCCCATAATATGTGATCACCTACAAAAATGGTAAGTTCCTATAGATAAAACATGATCCAATGTCGACAAACAATTTTTCTTCCTTTCAGAAGAAACAAAACCAAATAGAAATGTAGGGATGCTTCCCACTCTAGATAGGAATTGAAGGAAGATAGTATGAATGTGAATGATGATGTCTCTGAAAAATGTTCATGTGTCTCCATGCCCAAGGAAGATGAATATGCCACAATCAACTTAGGTACTTGCCCAATTAATGAAGAAAGTGACAAAAAAGGACAATGTGGAAACTGATGTTGAATATAATCCAAAAACTGAAATGCAATGATCCTTCCATTGAAGGAATAGATGGAGACTAGATTGCACCCACATAAAGAAGTGTCCTCAAAACCACTGAAATAATTCTGAAGCAATAAAGGTGTCCAAACCACATGTCTCCTGCTAGGAAGAAGCAAATCCAATGGTAGATGTTGAAGAAACTCCAACTCCATAATGAAATGAGAGGGAAGAAATCTCATATAGGAAATCTCTAAAGAGAAAAAAAGTGCCTCCAAGGTAGTCTCAATATCCCCAATCAAGGTCGAGACAATGGAATGTGGAGACTCAAGAAAAATCTCCAAAGTAGGATTTTCATAGAGGAGATATATCCCCTCAAGAATATCCTCCAAACTTGTAGAAATAGCCAAGTCAAAAATACTTGAAATGAAGCCATCCTGTGATGTCAAGCCTAGAAAACTGAATGTGTCCTAATGAATGATCGAAGCCTCAATCAATGACTCTAGATAAGGAATCACTTAATGTAAATGTGTATCAATAGTCTCTGATGGAGAAGAAGCATTTGTAGAACCCTTTAAATCCTCATCTGAAGATTCAAGACATTCCAAATCTGTAAGCTCCTAAATAGCAATATCATCATGGGGTACCTGATCTAAAGAATGACATTCTGAATCAGGATCATAAGGGAATGGTGGAGTGATAGAATCTCCATATATCTCCCAAATATTAGTCCAAAGGATGTGAGGACAATCAAAATGATCAATAGATTTCAAAACATCACCATCAACATGCATTGCAATGATCTCTAAGTATATCTGCTACAACTCCAAGAAAATTCTTGAATACCTTCACTTAGATGTGGAACTATACGATACAAATGTGGCAATAATTCAAGTGATTGGAGATGGTGTATGATCCCATCTCACCATTGTTTATATGTTCCCTTGTGCAACAAAGTTAGAGAAGGAGTATATGCAAACCCCATAATGTACTATGAAATTCCTCTAAGATTACAAAGACAATGACCTTCAATATCAAATAGAGACTTCCAAATATGATATGCAACTAAAATGATGTCTCCCAAATCAAAAAAATATTATTCAATCATCAAGATGTCAAAGGAATAAAGAAAATACACCAAATTACAAAATCCAATAAAAGATACTTGGAGCTGAAACTGAAAGAAGTGACTAGATTGATGAAAAAAGCTCTGAAATATCTTCTGAATGCCACTGGAATCACCAAATTTTGACAATCTGATGAGAAGATATTAGTTTTTGAGTCAAAAATTGAGGGTTGAATTCAATTGACTATAGATTTTTATAGTAGAAAAATCCTGCAAAATAGATGGCGCCACTGGATAGTTCCCTGAATCCTCTTTCTGACAGTATCTCGTTTGGTGATTTTTGATATCCTAGTAAGAAATTATGCCCCTCAGAAAAAAAAAAACTACGCTATTAGGGTCCTCAGAATAACCAAGTGCAAAATTTAAACACCTAGGGAAAAAAAATCTTGGCCCTTGGGCGCCAATAGGACTGTAGGCTTGTTTTTTTTGCAAAAAAAAGCATCATTGGGCACAACGGTGGTAGAGTGGCAAGGAAGTGGTGACTGGGCGACACCAACTATTGCACCACTCAGAGGAATGACCCCCAGTCACCTAATATGACTATGGTGCATGGAAAAGGGGCTTTAAATTTTTGGCAGATGGCAATGATTGGCATCGGTGAATGATGGCACCAGTCAAAAAATCTTGGTGAGTAGAGAAGAGATCGATGGATGATTAAATCAACGAAAAATAGAACATACTGTCGGTGGACGAAAACCAAGAACTGGAGAGGGTACACTGTTGATACCCCAAGTGGGCCAACACTATAATTGATATCCCCTACAAATCTTAAGGAGATGATACAAACATTCTACAAATTTTAATATTAAAAACTAAAAAAAATGTTGATGAAATTCCAATCTCATTTTAAAATATGTATGCCAATTTGATAATAAGTGCCCTTGAAAAATTAATTCTTCCAGAATGTGTCCAACAAGGATATATATTTTTTGAAAGATTTTTAATATTGCAGAATTGCAATTAAAAATCAAAAAACTTTTGTAAAAAGAAATGTCGACCTGATAAAATGATATCTGCACAATAAAATAAATCCCGGATAGGAAAATAATGCCGACGGAGAAAAAAATTATCAACCCCTAATATGATATCACCCAAATGATTTTTTTTTTTTCCAAGACTATAGACAAACTATAGATTTTTTTTTTTGCCAATAATGAGCCCTAGATTTTTGAAAGAGCCTACTATTAAATTTTTTTTCCTTAGATTCTTACTGATGATACTGCGTAGTCTATATAGATCATACTATTACCTGATAAGTTTTGATAACCTCTTATGGCCTCTAGGTAAATGACTATGATTTTGAAAATTTGGCAATTGATCCTTAGGTTTTTAGGCCTTCTAAAGACAATAGTGAGCTTGGATTGAACTCAATCTGCTCCAAAAATCAGTTGCTTCCTGGAAGTAGACAACTAGCTTGTAATCAAAACCTGCCCTACCTTGATGATGATCTCCACAGCTTAACTTTCTGAAGAAAGGTGGATTCTCCTATGGCCCATGCTTTGATATCATGTTGAGAATATGGATGCACATGAATTCTAATGAAGTTGGCCAAACTTCACAAGATATTAACCAAGAAGAGATCCATCCACACAAACAAGAAAGTGTTGCAACTCAGGCTTGCAATGAGATTCTATTATGAGAAATTGATATGATACAATGTATAAATTCCTTGAATATATAGGCATGAGTGAGATACAAGATGCATTATGATGTTGCCATGTGTCTTGATCTAACAACATGTGACAACATGTAAACCCTAGCTAACTACCTAGGGAATGATAAATTGATTGAGATAAGTTCTAGATGATATTCTAGAAGGAATCTTATCTCCTAAATACATGGAAAGGGGGATGACCTCATTATTAATGATTTCATAATAATGCAACCTAGGAATTAATTAAATATAATGCCTAAGTAAACTTATGCTAGTGTAATTAAATAATTAATTACACTGACATAAAATGGTGCTAGGACCCATTCACCTTTAGTGGCGAATGGGTCCTCTCCACATATGACACCCCTTTCTTTGCATTTTTGAGGTAGGTTTTTGATGTTATTTCATCCCCCTGAAGGATGGTCCTAGAAAGTTATGCTAGGACCCATTCACCTTTGACACATTCGCCTTTAGTGGCGAATGGGTCCTCCTCACAGAAGACACCCCTTTTTGCATTTAATTTTGGGGAGATCATAATGATTTTCAATCCTAGATCTGGTGACATTTTGAATTATTTGAATTTTGGGGTTAATCTCTAGATTTAGTATAAATATGAGGTTATTTCACATAGTTTCATCTAAGAATTATTATGCAAGCATCCTAAGAGTTCACAAGAGAATTTTAGAGTATTCAAGATTTTTCAAGAGCATTCAAGAAGACATTCAAGGGAAAATTAGTGAAGTTTTATTGCAACAATTCAAGGTCATTTCATCATGTCAAAGGCATAGTGCATTCAAGCATGTTGTTGAGCTAAGATTGTTGATGTAGCATTAAGGATCTATTGATAAGAATTGTTTCATATCTAATTTGAGATAAAGATCTACATTCTACATGGCCACTTCATGTTAGTTTACAAATTTACATTCCAAGACAACTTCCAAGGTATCATCATTTCATATTTCATGTGTCATGTCCTTATTTCATTATTTTATCATTTGGTTTAATTACCTAAAAGGGGTTTGACTGAGGAAAACCCCTATTCACTAACAATCAACAAGTTTTTCTCCTCTTAAATGTGTGCTTATAGATTTATAGGTTGAAGATCAAGTGGAGAACAAGTTTGAAGCAAAATTGTCAAGGTTTTCAAGTTGCAAAAGTTGTCATTCATATTGCAAGAACACAACAAGAAGGCTACAAAAATTGTTATAGGTTTTTTAGGAGCTGATAACCAAGGATTTGAGAGTGCAGGAATCAAGGAATAGAACCTAGATCTTAGTTTAAGAAACGCTAATAGGGACCCATTCGCCATTGAAGGCGAATGAGTCCTTTATGACCTAAAAATAGGCTTCTTGCAGCAAGGTACACATCATTTTGGCCTCTCAAAACTTCCAATTTTATTGCTATAATAGTTAGAATTGATTTATCATTATTATTTGCATCATATATTGAACATAATTGCATGTTTTATAGTGGAAAATTGATGCAAACCCCCTTTCCCTACTTTTTCTATTAAACATTTTGGTGAACTTGACCTATTGGACATTGTAATTTTCCAATTTTCAAAGTCTATTCTTGCATCCTAGGTTAGATCTTGCATTCATTTGCATCTCACTTGCATTGAATTAGATCTCATTTAGGGTTTATTACTTTGCATTCAAACTTACATCCCATTTAGGGTTTATAATTGCAATGTTTTGCATTTCTTAAATCTGAAAAATACAAAAACAAATTAGTCATTTTCATAACATTTATATCTCATAAATTTGCATTTAGAAATCAAAACAACATTGCATTTCAGATTAGGTCTTTGCATTCATTATTTCATTACTTTTTCATATTGCATTTCCAGAAAATCTAAAACTAAAAGTTATTGTCTCAAACCTGGAACTAAAAGACATTGCAAAAACCTTGAAAATTATTCAAAAATAGTTTAAAAACCCTAATCAAGGACCCATTCACCTTTATTGGCGAATGAGTCCCTAATCAGGCTTGACTTGAACTTTATGGCATCTGAACACCATTGAAAATCACTTAGAAATCAGTCAAACATTTCAAAAATACTTAATGAGGACCCATTTTCCCTTACTGGTGAATGAGTCCCTGATAGATCCTGATTTGCATTTTTTTGAAATTGAAATATCAGTTTTAGGCTTTTGTTTGTTACTGTTACTTTCTTATTTCAGTTTTCTAATTTTTTGCTTCATCAAATCCATTGCATCTAGCTTAATTTAATTCATTTAGTGCATTTTCAAAATTCAAAATTGCATTTATAACATTTCATTTCAGTTTATTGCATTGTCTAATCAGTAAATTGTATTGTATAGAATTTGAAAATTGCATTTCATTCTAGTTCATTGCATTGTCTCCTTCCATTTTGGGTTTGCACACTAAGTTTGTAAAAATTGTATGAGCTTTACAACTTGGTGTCCTATTAGCAATATTATTATAAGACGTAGTTCGAGGCTCATGTCATCCCATGATATCTCACTCGTCGTGGATCTTGGGTTTTCTAACTCTCTTTCTACTAGTGTTGATAATCAACCCTCTATGGCTCATAGTTTGCATACTTCTACAACCAATGTGCTTAATCTTAACAACACCATCCCTACCATAACCACTTGTAGTCAAGCTTTGGGGTCTACTCAAATCCAAGGTGGAATTCCAATTCCATCTTCTATGATACCAATGTCCATCCCTACATAAACTAGTACTCAACCTACAACAACTCTTCAACCTACAACAACCCTTAACCTACAACAACCTTTCAACCAACCATAACAATCATACCCACTAGCACTATGTACACTTCCTTAGGTATTCCCGTATGAATTCCTTCTACCTTTGTGCATAATACAATATTACCTCAATCTTCCACCTTTACCAACTTGTAATTCACTAGCCCTCTGCATACATACACTACTCCACCTTATTCCCCTCAATCTTACAATCACAATGATCCTCTCCTTAACCAACTTTTGAAAACCATGACATCCCTTCAACAACAAGTTGCAACCTTACAACAAAAAAACAATGATCAACCTTTTCAATACATCAAATCCAATCTGCTATCTTTGGACATACTAAGAGAAAAAATTCCACAAAGTATAGAAGTTCATCAATTTGAGAAGTATGGTGGGAAAGGAGATCATGTTAGCCACGTTTTCACTTTTATTTCCTTTTGTAATGGTTTCATCTTTGAAGATAAACTATTGGCTAAGCTCTCTCCTAGGTCCTTGAAGGATATTGCTTTAGAGTGGTTCTCTTCTTTATCGAATAATTCAATCAATTCATTCAATGAACTTGTTGATTCCTTTTACAACCACTTCCATATCCATATGGTCCTAAGATGAACCTTGCTGATTTAATGACATGCAAGCAAAAGAAGGATGAGAAAGTGATTGATTTCATAGCAAGATACCAAACACTTTATTCACAAGTAAATATTAAGATTCCTGACACTGACCTTCAACGGATGTTTATCACCAACTTATAAAGTAAAGTCCAAAGAAAACTTGAAATGTTTAGATTCCCATCCTTTACACAATCATGTATAGCCCTTCATTATTATCAAAATTCACCTTGCATTCGTGATGTGAGAAATCCCCCTAGTCGTCTTGAAAAATATAAATCTACAAATAAAATAGTTATCAACCTTTCAAGAAGCATAATAAGGGTTTTTTTCCAAAAAAATACCCCTCAACCAAGTCAACAAACTAATAACCAAGTGGCTACTATAAAGATGGAAAATTATTTTGGGGATAAGGATAGAGAGTTCTCTCCTTTACCTGATACCCTTCATAATATCATGTTGCAGCTTATTAAGAAGAACATGCTTACCTTAACTCTTGTTAGAGAGTGTGATCCTAATATACCATTTCCCAAAGGATTTAAATGAAATGCTTATTGCCATTATCATCAACAACATGGAAATGGTATGAAATATTGTAAGTGTATTAAAAATATTGTGTAAGACCTTATTGACAATAATCAACCTCAAATTGGAGGTGTGAATGATCAAGTTAATAAGTTCGTAGCCCCTCCCAACCAAATCTATAAATCTTTACCAATCCCATGCCTAAGCACACTATTTCATTCGTCAAAGCTAGTGAAATGAAGAATGATGTGATGAATGTTGACATAGATGATGAAAACATGGGTACTATTGAATAAGGTCCTACGAATACTATTGAACAGTGTCCTATAGATATTGTGATAGCATTTATTGAAGATAGACCTTGTAAGGTCTCAACTAAAAAGCCTCTTGGCATTTCTTTCTCACAAAATGACATACTTAAACATGCACCTGATGGTCCTCTTTACATAGCTGGCCGAATCAATGATAAGCCCATTAATGGGATATTGATTGATCCCATATGTGGAGAGAATATGATCATTGAAGAATTTCTATTCTTCCATGAACTATATCAAGATACATATGATAAACCAAAAGCATGGATCAAGATGCATAATGGTTTTTCTTGTCCTATGATTGGCTAGATTGATCTCCCTTTAAAATTTGGACCGAAAATATTAAATGTCTCATTCACCATCATCCCATAATCAGACCAATTTTGTGTGAAGTTAGGCTATCCATGGCTTCACTCCATGAATGTCATCCCTTTGGTTGTGCATAAATGTCTAGAGTTTTCATTTGGAAATGATATCTTTACTATGCATCATAGTGGATTTAATCTTGTGTCGGCTTGAGGTAACTTTTCATTAGATTTCTTTTGGCCCAAGCCTATGGAACCTATTAAACCTCACAAAGACTTCTTTTTCAAATCATATCAAAAGTTCAATACAAAGTGCATAGTAGAATTATCCCTTCGAGATATGCCTTAACCTGTAACTGCACAACCTATTCTTGACGAAACAATGATTGAACCGAAAGCCCTTTTGAACATCCAAGAACAACCTATAGCAAGACCTCCTACAAGAGACCACGAGATAATCAAAACAATCTCGTTGTCTCTCATAGAGTCAAAAAACTATACAAAGTTAAAGAGAAAGTTGTTGAACAACCTCCTATTGTTTTTTTATATTCCTCCCAAGGAAGAGAAGGAACCTATGTTTGACAAACCCACTCTTTCACAAACACAAATTGATAATAGATTGAAATTAAATCAAAGTGCTAGAGAGTGTAGGCATAGATGTCATGCTATAGCTCATATGTTACACAAAAGAAGACAAGAACAACATAGAAAATTAAAATCCAAACCTACTTAAAGCAATGCATGACGACTCTCTACCCTCTTCACAACATAAACAAGAACCTTCCATGGAAATTTTCATTTGACCTCCTGTTGTGATTAATTTAGATGATGACATTGATATTAAAAAGATAGATGAACAAGTGCACGATGAATTGAACACGTTGTTTTCCTCTTCTATGAGCTTAAATGATAAATCTCCTAAAAAGAGTGTTGAACTTGTTGCTTCCCCTAGTTTGGAACTTGTCATTGTCCCTTTGTCTTGTTTTCCACCTTCCATTTATACAGACTGAGATTGGGACGTGGACGACCTGCTCTAGGTTGGCTCCCATGTGCCTTACTAGTCTTTTTTCTTTTTTATGTTTCTTTATGTGATTACATGTGCATAACATGATCCCTCGTGATATTTTTTTTTATGTATATCTCTCCCTTTATGACATTCCTCTATATATACCTACATTCTTCTATATGTCGTAAGCATTTCTCATTTGTCTTGTTTTCTTCCTTTTGGAGATGATGTAAGGCGTCAAGAAATTTAGGTCTCTTCCATGTTGACCCAAAAACTTTTCCTTTATCCTTTCTTTTGTCTTGTGTTTTCCTTTTGGGGATGATGCAAGGCATCAAGACATTTTGGTCTTTTCCATGTTGACCCAAAAGGATTTTTCTTTGTTTTCATTCTTTTTTTGTCATTCTTCCAGTTCTATGAGTATCTGGGGAATGATGATAGTTCCAAGCTCTTAAAAAACAAAGTAGCAAAGACATACTGACCCCAAATCCATAGAGTTCCCTTATGTATTTTTAGGGACAAACCTTCCTTCCAATTTCATGGTGTAGCTTTATTTTGAAACATATGACTTGGCATAGGGTTTTCCAAGGAAATATCTCATGTCTTAGGACAAAACATTGGCTACTTTAAAGCACTTACTCATAGTAATGGTGTTAGCAATTTATTTAATGTGGGGGCATACATCGATGACATCTTTCAACATATTTCATGGTGTGATTTTATTTTTCTTATGACGTGTCCTTTTCTTGGTGGTTTCATTGGGTTTGATGTCTTCCAAAAGTGTGGCATTTCTAAGCATACAATCTCCTTTCATGGAATGATGCAAAATGAGAGGCATCCCATAAGTGGCGATTTGATATTCTTGACTTGTCCTCTCTTGGAGACATTAGGCATGATGTTCCCTAAGAAGAAGACCTTACATGAATAAAGTAAAATCCCCTTTAACAAAAACTTATAGACATGAAATTCAAAAGCATACAAAAAGCATTACATTGTGGTGCCTTATCGAAGTTGTCAGGAGGATAAATTTGGTATGGTTGGCCACCTCATTGGGATAACTCACCTAGTGGATAGACTGAGGTTCCACTACCCAAAAGTGAGCACACATGATTGGGATAACTCATCTATTGGACAGACTAAGGTTCCACTACCCTAGAGTGACCACACATGATTGGGATAACTCACCTAGTGGACAAACTGAAGTTCCACTAGCCCAAAGTGAGAAACGAATGTTATAGACAAACAACCCTGTTCCACATGATGTTGGATCAGTTGTGCTTGATCCTTTGTGTTTCCTTATTTTTCTTGCCTTTGATAGGGTATGGCTATGTACCTTTGTTATTGTTTCATACTTAAGTGTCTTGAATGTCTACTTTAGTGTGAGTTTTTCATGGGGGAAAACTCTCACTAAAGTGGGGGAAAAATGTAGTGTATAAAAAGTAACCCTTTTTAACACTTAATTTGGGAATAAGTGACATAAAATTAACCTAATAACACCTTGATTTAGTGTTGTAATGTGTTGTACACATTCACATTTAATGTAGGGCCATTTTAAACAAAATGTACTTAAATTGTACCTTATTTAGGGTGTTATAAAGTGTTGTATTACACTTTCACACTTATCTAGGGTTTCATTAATTAATTGTGGTTAATTGAGCTTAATTGGCCTCTTTAATTCAAATTTAAGCCTTATTAATGACACCTTCCAAAGAATCTTTCACAACACCCTTTAATGATATTGCATGACATTTAATTTGGAAAATTCAAGGTCCTAGAAAATGGTGCTAGGACCCATTCGCCTTTAGTGGCGAATGGGTTCTCTCCACATAGGGCACCCCTTTCTTTCCATTTTTGAGGTGGTTTTTTTATGTTATTTCATCCCCCCGAAGCATGGTCCTAGAAAGTTGTGCTAGGACCCATTCACCTTTAGTGGAAAATGGGTCCTCCTCACATATAGGACACCCCTTTTTGCATTTATTTTTGGCAGGATCATAATGATTTTCAATCTTCGATCTAGTGTCATCTTGAATTATTTGAATTTCAGGGTTAATATCTAGATTTAGTTATATATGGGGTTAATTCACATAGTTTCATCTAATAATTATTATGCAAGCATCCTAAGAGTTCACAAGAGTATTTTAGAGTATTCAATATTTTTCAAGAGCATTCGAGAAGACATTCAAGGGAAAATTAGTGAAGTTTTATTTTAACAATTCAAGGTCATTTCATCATGTCAAAGGCATAGTGCATTCAAGCATGTTGTTGAGCTAAGATTGTTGATGTAGCATTGAAGATCTATTGACAAGCATTATTTCATATCTAATTTGAGATAAAGATCTACATTCTACATGGCCACTTCATGTTAGTTTTTAGATTTACATTCTAAGACAACTTCCAAGGTATCATCATTTCATATTTCATGTTTCATGTCCTCATTTCATTATTTCATCATTTTGTTTAATTACCTAAAAGGAGTTTGACTAAGGAAAATCACTAGTCACTAACAATCAATAAGTTTTTATCCTCTTGAATGTTTGTTTGTAGATTTATAGGTTGAAGATCAAGTGGAGAACAAGTTTGAAGCAAAAGTGTCAAGGTTTTCAAGTTGCAAAAGTTGTCATTCATATTGCAAGAGCACGAAAAGAAGGCTACAAAACTTGTTATGGGTTTTTAGGAGATAATAACCGAGGATTTGAGAGTGCATGCATCAAGTAAAAAAGAAAAAAAATTAGTTTCAAAAACCCTACTAGGAACCCATTCGCCACTAAAGGCGAATGAGTCCTTTATGACCTAAAAATATGCTTCTTGCAGCAAGGTACACATCATTCTGGCCTCTCAAAACTTCCCATTTTATTGCTATAATAGATAGGATTAATTTCTTATTATTATTTTCATCATATATTGCAAATAATTTCATGTTTTATAGTGGAAGGTAGTGGTTCATCATTTTGATGCAAACCCCCTTTCCCTATTAAACAACTCTTTTCTAAGTTTTACACACAACACGTAGAGGGAGAGAGAGAGAAGAGGGGGGGAGAGGGAGAGATAACTCAATATATAAAGAGGGAGAGGAAGGGGAGAGAGATATATATGTATAGATTCCTCTATCTATTTCTCTCTCTCTCTATCTCTCTCTCTCTCTCTCTTTCATTCTCTTTATCTCTATCTCTTACTCTCTTTATTATCCATATTTATCTCCATCTTCCTCTCTCCCCTTTCCCTCTTTATCAATCGATCTCTCTACCTCTATATATATCTTTGTCTCCTATTTCTCTTTATCTCTCTATCTCACTCTTTATGTGACTTTATATCTATCTATTCCTCTCGTATTCTTTGTTGTCCTCTCTCTCTCTATTTATCCCTCTTACTATCTATATCTCTTTCTCTCTCCTTATTTATTCCCCTATATCTCTACCTCTACCTATATATCTCTATATCTCTATATCTCTTTGTCTCCCTCTCTCTATCTCTATCATTATTTCTTTATCTTCTCTCTTTTTGCATTTTCCTATCCCTCTCTCTATCCCTCCATTTATATCACTATTTGTCTCTCTAAGGCTCTCTCGTTATCTTGTTCTATCTACATCTCTTTCTCATAATCACTTTCAATAAAATTAAATGAAAATAACACAAAAATTTGAAAAAATGATTAAAAATTATTTGAGTTTTATCCACATATAATACTTTCCCTGACTTTTATATATGTAGAAAATAAAAAAGTAATAAGAAAAGATGCAAATTGTTGTCCTCTATCCACAAGCGCACACAAATGGTATAGTACACTCTTTTTCATTTATATTTCATTTCTCTTGATTTCTCAATCTCTATCAATCCTCTTCTCTATGTCCCTTTTACCTCTCCATCTCTCCCTTTCTTTGCCTCTTTTCCTCTATCTATGTTGTCCATATCTCCTACTTTATCTCTCTTTCACACTTCATCTCTATATATATCCCTCTCCTAGTCTCCCTTTTCCCTTCCTCTCTTTTATAAATTATAAATAATTATATATATCAATAAAATGTAAGTATTTATTATAAATTGATTCTTTTAAATATAATTTCTCATATCCCTTCTCTCTCACTCTATATCGTTTTCTCTCTTCACCCCCTCCAATCCACTCTCTATCAATCTCCTTATCTTTATATCTCTATCATGAAAATGCCCATTTTATTGCAACTTTGATAAGAGGCATTGTTTTGAATGCTAATGCTTCAGTTTTCAAGTTTTATAGTTGAAGTTAGAAATATCCTACATATCACATAACACTTATATGAAGATTCTTTAGTTGCTTTTAAATTCATAATTGATACTAAGAGGTTTATTGTCATGATTTATAACTAATTATTAGTAATATCATCTTATAAGCAAATATAGTAGGTAATACATCTAACATGTAATTATGATTACTCTTTGTTACATTGTGACCTTGAAATGATAAATAGTTTTAATGTTAATAATGTATTTCAAAATAAATGGAAGGGTGTTAGTGCTCTCTCTCATCCCTATATGTCGATGGAGAGCTAAATGATTAGTTAATATGAAATGAATTAATATAGTATTAAATTGAAAATAAATAAATCCTTTTCCTTCCTATTAAATCTCCTTCATTTAATGACTAAGTAAACAATGCTTATGGAAACTAGAAACATCTTGTTATTTCTTCCATTGTCTTCCATGGCTAGGAGAGATTTAAAAATAAGTTTGGAATAGTTAATGAGAATTAATAGTATTTTTATTGAATCCATTACGTAGTTAGATTTGACTACAAACCATGTTTGTAATTTTGAAGAATGTGAGTGTATATTGTATGGTACCAATTTGTATGTGATCTAGGTTTTCAAATCTTGAGAATGTAGGGTTAGTTTTGCTAAAAAGTATGGGTTACATTTGATTTGTGAGCCATGCTTACAAATATTAGGAATGTAGGACAAGTTGTAGTGTATCAATTATGGAGTACATTTTATCATATGATCCACACTTACAAATTTTAAAACAATGGATCATGATGTATAGTACCAATTTAATTGTATACCATGTTTAAAAACCAAGAATGTGGTGAAAGTTGTATGGTATTGATGATGGGTTATATTTGACCATCTTCCATGTTAACAAACCTTTAATATGTCAAGTGAGTTGCAACATGTCTAATATGCATTACATTTGATTATGATCCACATTTACAAATTTTAAGCATGTGAATTGAATAGTCATGTGCCAATTATGAGTTATATTTGACTGTGATCCATGTTTACAAATCTTAAGAATGTGAGGTAAATTGTAGGTTATTGATTGTTTATCACAATTAACTATGATCCATGTTTACAAATATTAAGAATGTTAGATTAGTTTTAATCTCTCAACAACATGAGATACACTTTTTAAATAAATTATCCATATTTTAATGCAAGATAAAATAAATAGTAAATATATCAAATATTTAATATTTATATATATTTTATTATAAAATTACATAGTAATGATCTATTATTATATATTATATTTTTTATATAATATAAAATGTTAAATATATTATTAATATAATACAACATTCCAAAATTGATCTTTGTTGTTTTGTCGCTCTTGGTTGCTACTGATAGTCTAGTGTTTTATCTTTCGGGCAGTATTTTATATCTTCTGGTATTATAGGTTTTGGGATGATAATGGTCTTTTAGCTTTTTATCTCTTGAGCAACATTTTGTACCTAAAGTTGTAAAGGGTTTCAGGTCCCTTCAAAACCCATTTTCCCCTTATAATCAAAACATTCTAAAATTGATCTAATATTATATATTATATATTTATATAATATAAAAAAACATTATAAAATTATAGATTCAATTATATATTATTTTAAATAATATTTTTTGTAATAATTATTTTTATTATTAATTAAATATTTCATATAATATTAATTATTAAAAATATATCAATTATATAATATAAATTACTAAAAATTCATATTATATTACATATTCTATAAATTCATGAATGCTTTAGCACTTTTTCCATAGACAAAAATAGTGACCTCCTCCTTTTCAACTAATTACCAAAATAAGACTACTTAGCAGCTAGCATATGAGATTAATTGGTAGGTCACTTCACAAATGATGTTTGTGCAACAAAGATCTCATTGGAGAAGTGACAATTGTAAATAAACTATGCATCCACTTACATGGATCCATAAATGATTGAAACAAAACTTTTGAATCTGAAAAATAATCAAGCTTCATTAACAATAGACTCATGTTTTGTTTGCAATAGGGAGAGAGGGAAAGAGAGAGAAAGAGAGAGGGGGAGAGTGTGTGAGAGAGAAGTGTAATGAGATAGAGATGGAGATGGAGATGGGATGGATATGGAGGAGAAGGAGAGAGGTACAGAGAGAAGGAGAGTGGGAGATAGAGAGGGGGGGAGAGTGTGTGAGAGAGAAGGGTAATGAGATAGAGATGGAGATGGATATGGAGATGGGGATGGAGATGGAGGAGAAGGAGAGAGGTACAGAAAGGAGAGGGAGAGATAGAGAGAGAGGAGGATGGATGGATAGAGAGGATACATGTCTAGAGAGAGGGGGAAGAAAGGAAGATATATGTAGATATGAAGATAAAGTGAGAGAGGAAGAGGGAGAAAAATAGATAGAGAGATAGCGAGAGGTAGAGGGAAAATTAAAAATAAAGAGAGATAGATAGATAGAAAGGAGTGATATAGAGGAAGAGATAGTGAGATATGGAGGGGAAGAGTTAGAGATATATATGGTGAGATAGAGGATAGAGAGATGGAGATATAAGGAGATATAGAGAGAGGGGAAGAAGGATATGGAGACAAAAAATAGAGAAAAGTATAGGATAGAAAAATAGAGATGGACAAAGAAAGGGAGAGAGAAATAGAGGGAGGAGGGGATAGGAGAGGTAGTGAGGGAGGGATGTATGGAGAGAGAAAGAGAGAGAGATAGAGATGTAGGGAGAGAAAGGGAGAGATAGGGAGAGACATAGGGAGAGAGAGAGAGAGAATACTGGGAGATAGGGAGAGAATAGAGGGGAGATATGGAGAGAGAGATAAAGAGGGAGATAGATATATTTAAATAGATAGAGAGGTAGGGAGAGAGAGATATAGAATCAAATATTGCATAGAAAATTGTCATTGCACCAAAAGATCAGCCTATTAATGTCTGATACAACTGCTAGAGTTAATGAATCCACTAGAGGTGGGTAAGCCATGTCACGAACTCAAGCATTGCACTGCATAGAACAAGGAGACCAAGGGTGCACACTTTTCAACAATCTCCCCCCAATGTAAGCGAGGGGTTTGAACTCATGACCCAAGCTTTGATACCAATTATTGCACAGATGGTTGTTGTTGACCAAAAGATTGACCTGTTAATGACTAATACAACCGCTAGAGTTAATGAATCCACAGGAGGTGGTTAAGCCATGTCATGAACCCAAGCGCTACACTACACAACACAAGGAGACCAAGGGCACACACCTTGCAAAAACAAAGAGAGGAGAGAAGTAGAGATATAGAAAGAGGGAGTGATAGGGAGATGAGGAGATATGGATAGAAAGAGGGAGAGATGGGAAGTTAGAGATAAAGGGGGAAAGAGAGATAAAGGAGATGATAAAGAAAACTAATAGATAAAGTGAGAGAGGGGGAGATATAGATAGATATAAGGAGAGAAATTTATTTATAGAGAGGTAGAGAGAGAAGAAAAATATAGAGAGAAATAGGGGAGAGAGAGTAAAAGAGAGATTGAGACATAATGAAAAACATAGAGATAGAGAGCGATACCAAGATATAAAGAGCTCTCTCTCTCTATATATATCTTCATATATCTACCTCTCTTTATATATCCTCCCTTATTTCTCTTTTTTCTCCCTTTGCCTCTCTATATCTCTCTCTCTGCTTTCTTCTCTCTTCTCTCTTGCTCTCTTTTATCTCTCTCTCTCTCTAACTATTTTCCTTCTTAAGTGTGTAATGGGTACATTGAAGAGGTCTTAAAGGTGAATTATCATATCCTTAATCAAATGACATGCTACCCTAAACATAACTCCCCAAAGACATGTAGTATCCTTAAATTGTTGATATTAAATGATTAGCCAAAAATTAGTCTCTCTCTCACTCTATAATAGGATAGCGAAGGGTTGATCCTTGGATACACTAATTGCAACCTATTATATTTTATAGGTATAATTTATTGTTTCCATTGCTTGAAACAAAATATGCAAACCCTTATGCCCTCCCCGTCTTCCTCTTCATACTTCCAGGTATCTGCAAAAGCTATAGGGATTGTGTTCATCGTGTACCTTCCATATAAATCCCTACCACGTATTCAATAATGGTGTCTTCTATTGAATATTGTAAATGTCAATTCACACTCATAGAAGACCCTACAACTTTGATTGAGAAACTAGAAAACCCTTAATGCATTGGATGTCCTTGTCCTATGATGAATCCATGATCTAAACTTATCAACTACAATACAATTTGGCTTCCATAAGTCCCATCTACCATGAGGTACTGCTCTCATCCTTATTTGAAAAAACCCACATCAATTTTGTTTTTAAACACTCCACAATTCTATTTGTGCAACAAAGCAAGAATTCTATTCATTTTTGTATAACCTTACTAACATGAAAAACTTACTAAATTTTTCCAAATCTCCCTATAGTTGTTTCCAAGACTATAAAAGTGTTAAAGCCAACGTCAATACATGTAGGGATGAAGTTCACGGGAATCGAATCAGGCAGTCATGGGGCCTCAAATGAATGAAGGAAAATCTCAAATGACTGAAAAGAATATATATGATAAGTAGGAGGTATTTTCCACAATGTGTCAAATTGTGATATTGGCATCAGGATTCAACTATGTAGTTTTACGAGTCAAACTAATTTATCTATGTTTCATGAGTAGTGCTTCATAATAACCTATCTCTCATGATAGCGAATGGCCCACTTAGCACTAATTGCATCTAGGTGATCCTCACGGAGGTGAAGCACTCGACCTTCTTGAGAGGTCACCCATCCTATTACTACTCCAGGTCCTATCTTCAAACAAATTCAATATCTTTTCTCACAGACCAAATAATTCAAACAAAACTCTCAGTGGTATTTTTGAGAGTTTTTTTAAGGGTGCAAATGAGTCTACCAACAAAGCAGATTTGTTGACAAGGAACATCCAAGTTAATGTGCGTTGTGGATGGTTTTTTCTTTGTGTGGTGGGATGATGTAATGGTTAAAGTTGGATCCTACAAGGATAATGATTCATACCTACTACCAATGCACCACACACAACAACAGTTTTGTGTTGTGTAAAACTTCCTAAATTTCACTTTCCACGGGATACAAATGTTAAGGCTTGTTGGTGGTGTCTACCACATGTCAAGATAGATTTTTCTATGATTTTTATAAAACCTCCATTTAAATTTTGGATAACATTTTAAAATTTGATGTAGTTTCCACCAAAAGGATTTTTTAGTACAGTAAACTAATCTAGCTTTATGGATATTTGCATAATTATTCAATGGAGGAATTTTTATTTTTACATGATAAATGAAATTTTGTTTGCACTTGTTTATTTATTTATCCTCCCATTTACGTCTAACCCAAAAAAAGATGTTTATATTTGTATTGATACACTCTATTTCTTGCTCTACCTCCATTAGTCATAAACATGAGCAGTTAATTTTGTGTTTCAGATGAGGGAGTTAACATAAGGATATTTTGTATTTTATTCTCAAGAATTTGAACTATGGATCTCCTAAGTGTTAGTAGAGAATTTTGATTTTGTTTTCAAGAATGGGGATTTTTCAGTGGTTTAGTAATTTATGCTTGAATTTTATGAAAAGATCTTGGAACCTTAGTTTGTTGGGATACCTTTCTAGTATATGTAGAGGTAGGCATGTTGACATATGAGGAGAGGGTACTTCCAAGGGTAGGCTTTTAAATTCATGGATTTTGCATTTGAGCAGTTGCTACAAAGGTATGAGTGGAGATTGTGGCTAGGGTTCTAATGGTCGATGAGCTTCTCTTTTTCCATACGAAGGTCTTTGTCTTGATTCCGATCGCGAACATGGTGGTGAAAGTGAAAGATATGACATAAGAAAATTTGGTTGAGAAAAGATGAACCGATCCCTCAGTAAGATGTTATACTTCCAAAAAAAAATCCTTTCATTTTGGATTGGGCCAGCCACTACCGGATCATCAAGGGGCTCATCATTGACTACTTTATTTGTATGAGGAACGAGAACACACTATTGTGCACAAGAGTGTCACAAACCTCTAAAAGCTTTCCTCAATGTAAATGTGAACTTAGGATAAAAAGGAGATTGATGATAAAGAATGGTCATGATTGTTTTGATCATCTTGCATCTCTTCTTCAATATTCTATGATCTTGATCTATAAAATCACTTTTCAATGTTCAAATACAGAATGCCTTTGACATAATTATATTGTAATGTTATATATACTTTTTTATACGTAAGGGTAATTTTATATTGATATAAAAAAGATACAACTTTTACTAAGTAGATTCTCAAAATGTAGAATCCCTTCTGTCAGGATCAAAAACCATACCTCCCCATTTACATTTTTCTTTGAAGCAATCCAAGGTGAAACTAGGCTAATAAGCCATGACTGTGTATCCTATGAACCAGACACTAGATTGAAATCCCAAACTTTTGACACATATGACCGTATTTTGCTAAAAAAACCAACCAGACTATACAATACCACTGTTGACAAGTAAACTTGAGCATTGAAATAGAATATATACTCAAACGAAGAAAAATATGGTGGGGAGTGATTAATGAATGGGTTGGTTCACCACAAACACCTATTTCCCTAATTTCATTCAAGGAAATGAGATCTAAACAATGAAGTGACTATCAACCAAAAGGTGAGTCAAATCAAGGTATGAATCAACAAATTTCCTATCTATGCAAGGATAGGGGTATAAGCTAAATAACACTTTGGGGAGAAAGATTAAGATCATCAAACAAACTCCAAAATACAAGCTATAAATTGCAAATGAAGAACAATAATCAAAACTAATAGAAATAGTAATCAAAAGGCAGATCTGGAAAGGGGAAAACAATATGTACCTTTCACCAAAAGTCACCTTTTGAAGCTCACTGGGGACTCATTCGCCCTATGGAAAATGGGTCTTGGCTAGGGTTCTCTAAAATCTGTTTATGGGTTCTCTTCTGCTAGGTTTGCACTCATAGATTACTGATGTTCACTGTTAGACAATTAGAAATAAATTATGTAGAGGAGTTTCTGTGATATGACAAATTTTCTTGCAACTTTGACAACTTTCTTCAATTTTTCTCTTCAAAGGATCTTCCACCTAAAATTTGCAATCACACATTAAAGAGAGAAATTTTGTTTGTTAGGTGAATCGGGGTTTGCCTTGGTCAAACCCCATTTTGGTGATTAAATCTTGAAATGAATAAAAACATGAAAGGAATGATGAATGAACAACACTATGTAACAACTCACCAAACCTTATTTGAACCTTGGATTATAGATTTGCAACTAGCATGAATTAGATTCAATGGATGTAGATCTTGATCATGAAACTTGATTAGGAATAATGTCCTTGAATAATTGCATAGATCTTGAACACTACATCACCATATTAGCTCAAACAACATGCATGATGTAATAAATCTTTGGCATGACAATGGAGTCTTGATTGCTGCAATAATCTTCAATAACTCTATCCTTGAATGGCTTAAAAATTCTTTTGAATGCTCTTGATAATGCTCTAGCTTGATCTCATGAAAAATTTCTAGGATATTAGGATGAAACATAGTGAAATGGTGTCTTATTTATACATATCTTAACATTAATTTCCGAAATTCAAATATCACAAGCCAACATTGAATTGTGGATTTGAAATCATTAAAATACTGCCAAAAACATAGTTTGAATTTAGGTCCTAGGTGCAAGTGAGGACCCATTCACCCTATGGTGAATGGGTCCCAGGCCACTTGCCTAAGACACACATTGCTAAATGTTAAACATTATGTTATGGCATTTATGAATGTAAGCTTTTATCCTTCAAAAAATGCAATTCATTAGGCTTAGATTTGAATTAAAAGGGCCGATTAAGGAAAAGTAACCTCAATTAATTAATGAAGCCCTAGATTAGTGTGAAAGTGTAAATTTATACCTTAGAACATAAAAAATAAGCTAGAATTAAGTCCATTTTATTAATATTTATTCATTCTCGAATTAAGGGTGAATAAGGGATACTTTTTCCTACACTACATTTAGCCCCCACTTTAGTGCAAGGAAGAGAGCAAGTGCAAAGTCACACTAAAGTAGACATTCAAGACACTTATGTATGCAACAATGACAAAGATACAAAATCATACAAAATCAAAGATCGGGAAGATCAATCCTAGATGGTTCGATTGACATGGAACACATCAAAGGTTGTGATTTTGCACTCATTCTGGGGTAGTGGAACCTCAAGCTATCGACTAGGTGAGTATCCCTAAAGGGTGGAAAATGAGAGAATCATATTAGGATCCTATACCATATCAAATTGAAATGAAGAAAATAGGTGTTCCACCTTTTGGGAGGTGGAACAAAAACTAGAGTTTAGGGACCTAGACCAATTTCTTCAAGTTTCATTAAAGAAAAGCCTATGGATCTCAATCAAAGGATGGAATTAAGGAAAAGAGATCTACAATAGGGTGTCCTAGGGTGTGATTAAAGACAATGAGGGGGGTTCACCACCAAGAAAGGCTTGGAAAGACTTGGAATGAAAGCAATGTGCAAATATAGCTATGAAACCTAGAGAATTAAGAACATGAAATTAGACTAATCTAAGAGAATAATTTACAGAAAGGTACCTGGAAGGAAGATGTGATCAAAAAAATCTTCAAAACCCTCAAATTCTAACTTTTGATGCACATTGGGACTCATATGCCAAACTAGGAAATTTAGTCCCAGTATAGGGTTTATTAGCAGGGTTTGGAACCTCTTGATGACTATTATGGATCTATTGAGGCTTGGCAAAAAAACAATACTGGGACTCATATGCCCTTACAAAGTGTCTCGTTTTGTCACAAAGTTTCTCGGGAGCAAAATTTTGAAGTGAAACTTTGTGATCTTTTGAGTATGGATTAAATAAGCCTTCTCCCATTGGTTTCATGTAGATAGGTTGGATATCTTGCTCTAGATCTAAGTTTCTGTCACCCTTGACAACTTTAATAACTTTTGTAACTTTGTCATTTTGATACAATTGAGGACTTCAAATCCACTTTTTCTTCAACCTATAAATCTTCAATCACACACAGAGAGAGAGAGAGAGAGAGAGAGAGAGAGAGAGAGAGAGAGAGAGAGAGAGAGAGAGAGAGAGAGAGAGAGAGAGAGAGAGAGAGAGAGAGAGAGAGAGAGAGAGAGAGAGAGAGAGAAGTGTTTTTTGTTAGGGAATGTGGATTTGTCTTGGTCAAACCCCATTTAGGTAATTAAACCTTATGATGAAACAATGAAGCATGGACATGAAACATGAACAATGATACCTTGAATGATGTCTTCAAATGTAAATATGAAATCTAAGATGAAGTGGACATGAAGAATGTAGATATTGATCTTGAATTAGATGTGGAACAATGCTTAACTTGGATCTTGAATGCTACATCATAACACTAGCTCAACAACATGCTTGATGCTTTGTGTCTTTGACATGATAATGGATCTTGAATTGCTGCAATAATCTTCTTCAAATCTTTCTTTGAATTCTCTTGAAATGCTCTTGAATGTGCTTGTGAACTCTTGTGAAAGTGCTCTTGATTGCTTATGAAGTTCTAGGATGAAACTATGTGAAATAACCTTGTATTTATACTTGTTTATCCCAAATTTCCTAAAATTTCAACACTACAAGCAGACATCAAATCTAGGAGAATAAAATATTTCCAAGAATTAAATTCAAAATAGATCCTGGTTAAAGTGAGACTCATATTTCAATTGTGGCGTATGAGTCCCAATGGCTTAAACACATGACACAAACTCCGAGAAGTATCTTGTTTAATGTGAAATTCAAAATCAAGTCCCAAGAGCTGGGTGGGACTCATACACCCAAGGTGGTGTATGGGTCCCAGATCACCAGATCTAGAACACAAGACCCAAAACATTGAATTATGATTGGTTATTTGATAAGTGTCAAGATTATCTATAGAAAAATGCATTTAATAAGGCTTGTGGATGCAAAATAGAACCAATTAAGGCATAAATAAGCCCAATTAATTAATAAAGCCCTAGATTAGTGTGAAAGTGTAAAGATACACTTTACAACACCCTAAATGAGGTATAATTAGATCCATTTAGTTTAAGAGGGTCCTAAACTTAATGTGAATGTGTAGAACACATTACAACAATAAATCAAGGAAACATTAGGCTCAGTTTTATATTGCTTATTCCCAAATCAAGTGTGAAAAAGGGATACATTTTTCTACACTATATTTAGCCCCCACTTTAGTGAGAGGAGGGACTTGCTTCAAACTCACATGAAAGTAGACATTCAAGAGGGGTCCACGTGTATCGATGTGGATGGTCTAGGATAAAAAAATATCAAGGGGGTTGTCAAGCCCCCAGGATCCAAGATCCTATGTCAAACCGATTGGAATATGGCAACTGAAGTTATTGATCCAATCCACATGTCAACATTTATCTATATTGGAAGGCAGAGTGAAGAATAGGGTATCCAGTTGAAGCTTGAATCTGTCAAGTAGTTTGCATTACCAAGTTATCATTTTTGGTTGTGGATCTTAGGAAAGGTCATTGGGTATATGAAATGTCTTCCTCTCGAGTTTTTTGTTGTTGCATCAATTGGTGTATAAGTTAGGAGATCTAGTTGTTCTATTTTCTGTTTATTAGTATATGAAGGCCGATTAAGCGAATTTTGGGTGTTGCAGATGTTTAAGATGGAATTGTTTGAAGTATTTATGTTTGAATATTTTGTTTTGGGTCCTAACTATGTTATGGCCAACTTTGGTGGATGCGCATTAAAATCTATTCATGATTTGAACCGACAGTTGGAAGATATTTTCTATTTCATTGAAGCCGACATATAGCGATTAAATTCTTGGTAGCGGATATATATATATATATATGAGATCGATTAATTCATTTTGGTGTGCATATGTGTGAGTTCGATATGTGTTGATGTGTGTGTGAATATCAAAAGATCAGTTGAGTGATTTTATTTGTGCAGAAGAGGATTTTTTTGTGAAGTGAATTAAGGTAGAGCAGAGTGAAGTGCAGAATCTGACAGAAGGTCCAAAATCTGATCTATGAGCCTAACCGAAACTGTAATTAGGAATTTTTAGATGCTATCTTCTCAGCTCAATCTTTTAGTGTAATCCAAATCTCTTGTAAGGCAGTGAGCCTTCCTTATTTTGAGCAGTGAGCTCTAGGTAGTGTTCCTGAATGCAAGTGCATTCCCATTTTTGTAAAACACTATATTTGAGTACTCAAATTGTGGATTGACCTCCACCGTGGTTTCCCCTAAGAGGGTTTTCACATAAAATTTCTTGTGTTATGGTGTTGTGGCTTATTGTTTCATGTTCATGCATCTTTCTTTTGATTGAATGTTTTAAGCACCTGAAAGGACAGATTAATGAAGTTTAAAATTTCTCAACACTAATTTACCCCCCCTCTCAGTGTTACTTGATTCCAAAAAAACCAACATAAGCACAAAGGGACACACACAAGGTGTATGATATGCAAGAAAACAAGATACACAAACATACAATGTCAAAGATATAAAGATGAAAGAAAAAGGAAGGAAAGGTGGACCAAGCATCGACTGTTTGTCTCACACATTATGGATCAGATCTAAGTTGTTTGTCCAAAAATGCATGCTCACTCTGAGGCAACAGAACTTTAGGCTATCTTCTAGGTGAGTATCCAAAAAGGGTGGTGGTGCAAAAGCACCTACACCATGCTGAAAATTGAGATCTTGAAGGTCATTTAAGGTCGTAATAGGTAGTATAGTGTGGGTTTTAGTTTTTTTTGTCTTAAATAAGGTCTAATAAGACCAATTTCAATGTAATCAAAGGTTTGGAGGGTCACTTAGATGAAAATGTAAAAGTTGCTCAAAATTGAGATTGTTGACATAACAAGTTGTCAAAATGCAGTTTGGGAAAGTATGTAAGGGAAAGGTAGTTCAAAGGTAGTTAGAGGAATTTGGTGGATAGTTTTTTTTTGTTTGGAAATTTATTTAAAGGCTTGAGAAGGATCAAACAAGTTTGGGGGAGGATTGTATTGAAGATTCCAAGCATAAAATAATGCATTTTTCTGATAAAACTCTGTGTTTTTTAGTATTTCTAGGTCTATTCAGCTGTACAACCATTGTCATGATTTGAACTTGTGCCATAATGTGGTAACATGTTTTGATACTCATATCCAATTTTTTTTAGGGTCTCTTATTAATTTTAGAGGAAGATCTAAACAAAAACCTTATGACTACCTGTACAGGCCAGCAAGGTCAGGTTTTGAAGTTTATTTAAATGTGAATTCATTCCTCCTACTGTGGTGACTTGTTTCTCAGAGGAATGGCATGTATCATGTTATTTTAAATGTTCAGAGTGGTTGGGAGTCAAAACAAAGTAGTTTGGTGGCCTTGGAGTGATGCCCTAGGGCTGGGCAGAGTAATTTACATGTGAAATTGAGTAACTAAAGCGTCATTTTGTTGAATTTATGATGGAATGGTCTAGGTAAGGGTTTAGAGAGTATGTGTAGGCTATATGTGGGGTTTTTGAAGTATTAGAATGGTTTTAGGAGCCATTGAGATATGATTTCCAATAAAACCCTTGGTATTTGTATTGAAAATAAGGGTTTGTGAGATCAGTGCAGTGGAAACCTTGAATATGCAAATAAATTGTGGAATCTTATGTCTTGATGCATGACTAATGACTTTCTGAAGTGATTTTGTGGAAATAGGTTGATTGGGAAACACTTTCTTTGTAAAAGTGGGCTAATTTACTAGCCTAGTCAAGGGGTGAGTTACTGAATCTCAGTTTTGGTCCACAGGAGTAAATATTGGTTTCCACATATGTTGTATAACCCTGAAAAGGGTATCTAATTCACTAATTATTTTGTGAAGTGCTTTGGAAATTTTGAGTAAAAAATTCCTTAAACTGGGTTGCTCATGCTATAAGGGAAGGCATGGTTAAAAGGTGAATTTTGGAAAAATCATCTAATTTTACTTTGAAGTTTGGTTATTATCAACTTGATTTACATTTTGAATGGTTTTTCACCCTACTCTACATCAAGTGGCTTACAACTAGAACATGTTTTCCATTGTACAAGCAAATTGCATGCTCACAAGGGATAGTGGAACCTCAAGTCATCCACTACGTGAGCCCCCAGAGAGGTGAGACACATATGCATGCGGCTGGTATACACTCTCACACACACAAGAAAGTGGTGGATGTTGTGGTTGTGTTGCTGATATGTGGTTTTCATTAATGTCAACATTATTGGCATTAATGTCTTAGAATTTGTATATGTTGAGTATATTGAGAAAATTGTAATAAAATAAGTTGCAGGTTGCCAGTGGTGAAGTGAAGTTTAGTCTATTGGTGAGCTTAGTGCATTGATGATCATAGGTTGTTGACTAAAGTGTTTGTTTTCGAGTATATCTAGTTTATCCATGTCAAGTTTTAGAGATCTGCATGAAGATTTGATCGAGTTATGAACAATTGTGTTCTGACAGTTTTTCTATTGCTTCAGTTGGTGTTCCTGAATGAAGATGGTGTGATTCCAGCAAGTTCAGTTGTTGTGGATACTTCTTTGGTGATTCATGATGTTTTTGGATGTTTCTAGATCATGCTCTATCTATGTTGCACTTTTGCATTGATCAAGGTGCTCATGATTGGTGATTTTCTCTTACGTGTTCATGTTTTTCATGTTCATAGCCAACAAGGTAATTGTAGTGTGTTGTGGATCTTCAATGAATTATTTTTGAAGGTGGTTCATGTTCGATGATTTTATTTTGGGTTTTCACTATGTTGTGGTCAACCTTGGTTGATTCGCATTGAAAATATTTAATGTTTTGGGCCTACAGTTTGTATTCATTTTGTTATTTTGTTGGAGCCGACATGTAGCATTGTAATTTCTTATTGCGAATATATATAAGCAATTTTTTATTCCATTTGAAGGTATGCGAATGCATGAGATGTGTAAATAATGTCCTAATCATTCAAAGGTAGAAGAAGAGTGTGAGGAAGAATGAGCAGAGCGTGAAGAAGTGTTCATGTGCTTAACTAGAACTGTAATCAGGCATTAGTAGATGTTATTTTCTCAGTTCAAAATCCTGTGGATGTAATCCAATTGTTTTTGTAAGACAATGTGTCTTCCTTTGGGAAATGAGCCTTGTTGTAATTGAGTAGTGAGATCTAGACAGTGTGCTAGAATGCATGTGCATTCCCCATTTTATACTTTATACTTTTAATAGGGTATAATCTCATGGACTGACCTCCACCGTGGTTTTTCCCCTAACAAGGTTTCCACGTAAAAATTCTTGGTGTTATGTGTGTTTTTGATTTGTTGAATGGTTTATGCTTTCATGGTTATTGATTAGATCTGAGAATAAGGTTAATAAGGTTAATAAGTTTGAATTTTTTTGACAACTGATTCACCCCCCCCTCTCAGTTGCCTGCCCTTGTGTTGCCAACAATTGGTATCAGAGTAGGTTCCTTGGAAGAAGTTTAATAGCTTGAGGCGATCCGTGATGGTGACATACAAGAAGGATAGTATTAGATTTGATGGAACAAATTATTCTTTGTGGAAGACTCGAATGGAGTGTTATCTGAGATGCATTGGTGAACCCTACTGGAACATTACAAAGAATAGGTATATTATCCCACAAAATGGTCCTTCTACTACTGCTGAGATTAAGGATGTTGAATATAATATCATGGCTAAGGAAGCTTTGTTGAGTGTCATGACTGATTCTGAGATGAAAAATGTGATGGATCTAAAGATTGCTTATGAGATCTAGAAAAATTTGGAAACTTTGTATGAAGGTGATACTCATGTGAAGATTGCTAAGTTACAAAGTCTGAAAGGGAAATATGAAATGTTGAGAGTGGGTGATGATGAGAACATTACTTCTTTCATGCAAAGAGTGAAAGAACTTGTGTGTAGTATCAGATGTGATGGTGGACAATTGGAAGAATTAGGGATTGTTGCTAAAGTTCTCAGATCTTTGCCTATTGCATACAAATCCAAAGCTACTACTATTGAGGAGATCTGGACTGTGACAAATGTAACCAGAGATATGTTGATTGGTAAGCTTACTACTTTTGAGTTGAGTGAATTTGGTGATGCTCTCCCTAAGATAGAATCTACATTCAAGGCTACTACCTCTAGAAAAGATAAGTAGAGATATGATTCGGGTGAAAGTTCTTCTAGAAAGGTATTCAAGTATGAGGAGGAAATGAGAAATATTGAAGAAGAGAGAGAATTGGATGAGCTTGAAGCACTTATTGTCAAAAGGGAAGTTGCCTATTAAATGTTTTTCTTGCAGTAAGATAGGTCACTTTGCATCAAGATGTCTGGAAAGAGTTCCTAAGTCAAGACCTAACAAACCTATATTTCAAAGAAAGTGCTATTATGTTGTTGATGAAGGTGTGACAGATGATGAATCTGATAAAGGGAATGTAAGTAAGGATGAATGGGTATTTATTGCTATCAAAGAAAATGATCCAACCCATGTTGAATCTACTAGTTATACAAATCTAGAGAAAGCCCTAACGGCCAGAGTTGAAGAAAAAGATGAATGGGTGATTGACAGTGGATGCTCTCATCACATGAGAGGTGATTAAAGTAAGTTTGAGAGCTTGGAAAAGTATGATGTGGTGTTGTAGGATTTGGTGGTGTTTTAAGATTTGGTGATGACAAAGCAGGTGTAATTTGTGGCAGAGGATGTATTTCTCTTGATGGTAAGCATAATACAGATGATGTCCTATATGTGGAAGGTCTGAAGCATAATCTTTTAAGTGTTGGATAGATGGTTGAAAAGGGTTACAATATTCAATTCAAGAATGGAAAGTGTAGAATATTGGGGAGTTCCGAAAATGTGATTGCTTCTGGTACAAAAACAAAAGGTAATATCTTTCACCTAAATGTTGCTAGTAAAAGTTGTCTGATTGATCAAGTTGATGAAAGTTGGTTGTGGCATAGGAGAATGTGTCATGTTAACTTTGAAAATATTATCAAGATAAGTTCTACTCAGGCTGTGAGAGATCTTCCTAAGTTGATGAAACCTACTAATGTTATATGCAAGGAATGTCAGTTAGGGAAGCAAACTAGAATTTCATTTAGGAGCAAACATCATTGTTCAAATGAATTGTTGGAGCTTGTGCATACTAACTTGTGTGGTCCTTCTAGAGTCATAAGTTTACAAGGATACATGTATTTCATGTTACTCATTGATGATTATTCTAGAATGATGTGGGTTACTTTCTTAAGAGAGAAATTTGAAGCTCTAGAGAAGTTCAAGATTTTTAAGGCTATGGTTGAGATAGAGACAAGTTTGAAGATTAAATGTTTGAGATCAGATGGAGGTGGTGAATTCACTTCTAGTGAGTTTAATTCTTTTTGTGAAGAACATGGGATAAAGAGACAATTATCTACACTGCGGACGCCTCAACAAAATAGAGTTGTGGAAAGGAAGAACAAGACAATTGTAGAAGCTGCTAGAACTATGATGTTGGAAGGGAATGTTCCTCATATCTATTGGAGAGAAGCTATGACTATTGTTGTTTACACTCTCAACCGGGTACAAATCAAAGGTGATACTCGTAAGACTCCTTATGAACTATGGTATGGTCACAAGCCTACTGTTAGATACTTCAAAATCTTTGGGAGTAAATGCTATATCAAAAGAGATGAAGATATAGGAAAGTTTGATGCTAGAAGTGATGAAGGTATCATTCTTGGTTATTCTACTAAAAGCAAGGCCTATCGATGCTACAATAAGAGATTGAGGAAAATGGTTGAAAGTGAAAATGTCAAGGTTGATGAAGACATAGCTAGACCATCCAGAACTTGTGGATATGATTCAGATGATTATAATGACAATTCAAATAAAGGAAAGAAAGTTCAGACTTTAAATCAAGTTCAGATCATTTCGATGAATCAAGAAAATCAAGAGGAAGGAACTAGTGAAAGTGCAGAAGAGAGATCACAAGAGCCTGAAGTTCAAGAACATCCTAAGACTCCAAGGTATGTAAGACTAAATCATTCAGAATATTAGATTATATGTGATAAGAACAAAGGTGGTCAGACTAGGAGAAAAATTGCAGAAGAATATTGTTTGACTTCAAAGCTTGAGCCTAATAGTGTCAATGAAGCATGAAAAGATGAACATTGGATGGAAGCAATGAAAGAGGAACTACTATAGATTGAGAAGAATGATACATGGATTCTTGTTCCTAGACCTAAGGACAAAAATGTAATAGGAACTAAATGAGTCTCTAGAAACAAACCTAATGAGCAAGGTGAAGTAGCTAGAAACAAAGCAAGACTAGTGTGTAAAGTATATTCTCAGATGGAAGGAATTGACTTTGAAGAAACTTTTTCTCATGTTGCTAGGATTGAAGTTGTGAGACTGCTTCTTGCTTATGTTGCTTACAAAAACTTCAAGGTTTATCAGATGGATGTCAACTCAACATTTTTAAATGGTGAACTGGAAGAAGAGTTGTATGTTGAGCAACCTGATGGATTTCAATTGACTGATCAAGGAGATATGGTTTGTCGGTTGAAGAAAGCACTGTATGGACTTAAGCAAGCCCCAAGAGCATGGTATGCCAGATTGGACAAATATTTGTTGAAGCTTGGATTTAATAAAGGTATTGATGATAGTAATTTGTAATTCAAGATTGATCATGATAAAGATTTGATTGTGGAAGTCTTTTTTGATGATATCATTTTTGGAGGAGATGATAGTTTGTGCATGAAGTTTGTTGATGAGATGTAGAGTGAGTTTGAGATGTTAATGATTGGAGAGATGAAATTATTTCTGGGATTGCAAATTACTTGGTTAGATGAAGGGATCTTTATATCTCAGTCCAAGTATGTGAAATAATTGTTAAAGAAGTTTGGTATGGAAGATTCAAAGCTGGTTGGTACACCTATGGTGACCGGATGTAAGTTTACTCAAGATGATTCTCCAAAAGAAAATTAGACTAGGTATAGATCAATGATTGGTGGATTGCTCTATTGGACTCAAACTAGACCTGGCATCATGAATTCCGTATGTATTGTTGCAATATTTCAAGTTTATCCTAATGAATCTCATGTGACTGTTGTGAAGAGGATTTTTAGATACTTGAAGGGGACAATTGATTTTGGCCTGTGGTATCCTAAAGATGATGATCTTCCTTTGAGTACCTTTACTGATGTTGATTGGGTAGGAGATGTGAATGATAGGAAGAGTACCAGTGGTGGTGCATTTTTCTTGGGAAAGAAGTTCATTTCATGGTTAAGTAAGAAGTAGAATGCCATTTCTTTATCTACTACAGAGGCAAAATACATTGTTGTTGCTAACAATTGTACTTGAGTATTGTGGATGAAGCAGATGTTGAAAGATACCAGAGTTGTGTATGATGAGCCTATTGCTATATTCTATGATAATTCAAGTGCAATTAACATTTTTAAGAATCTGGTGCTGCATTCCAAGACCAAGCATATATCTATCAAATTTCACTTTTTGAGAGAAAAGGTGAGTGAAAAGGAAGTCAGATTGGAGTATGTTCCTACAAAGGAACAAATTGCAGATATCTTTAAAAATTTGTTGCCTAAGGATACTTTTGAGTATCTCAAAGGGAAATTATGGGTGATTAACCCTCGTGATCAGAACTAAGACGCATTGACTTGCATCAGTTTGTGCATTTCATAGTCATATCTTGATCCAGATTGATGTTGTAGCGGTTGCTACTCAAGGGGAGTAGTCAGATGTTTAGATATGTGGTTTAGAGCTTGTGTGTATATTTTTCAATGATTTCAAAGGGGGAGAAGATTAATATGAAAAAATTTGTGGGGAGAAGAGTCATGTGAAAGAGTTGCTCGGAGAAAAGAGTCAAAACCTTAGGGGGAGAAAGTGCTAAGAGAAAGTTGTGTTGATGGTGTTTTTCACATAATGTGTTGCCATCAATGACAAAGGGGGAGATTGTTGGATGTGGTGGTTGTGTTGCTGATATGTGGTTTTCATTGATGTCAACACTATTTGCATTAATGTCTTAGATGTTGTATATGTCAAGGATATTGAGAAAATTGTAATAAAATAAGTTGCAAGTTGTCAATGGTGAAGTGAAGTTCAATATGTTGACGAGCTCAGTACGTTGATGATAAGAGGTTGTGGAATAAAGGGTTTGTTTTTGAGTATATTTAGTTTATCCACGTCAAGTTTTAGAGATCCTCATGAATATTTGATTGAGTTATGAACAATTGTGTTCTGACAGTTTTTTATTGCTTCAGTTGGTGTTCCTGAATGAAGATGATGTGATTCGAGCAAGTTCAGTTGTTGTGGATGCTTATCTAGTGATTCATGATGTTTTTGGATGTTTCTAGATCATGATCTATTTGTGTTTCATGTCTACATTGATCGAGGTGCTCGTGATTGGTGATTTTCTCTTGCGTGTTCATGTTTTTCATGTTCATAGCCAACAAGGTAATTGTAGCGTATTGTGGATCTTCGAGGAATTATTTTTGAATGTGGTTCATGTTCAAGGATTTTATTTTGGGTCTTCACTATGGTCGACCTTGGTTGATTCGCATTGAAATTTTTTAATGTTTTGGGCTGACAGTTTGTATTCATTTTATTATTTTGTTGAAGCCAACATGTAGCGATGTAATTTCTTGTTGTGGATATATATAAGCGATTGTTTATTCCATTTGAAGGAATGTGAGTGCATGAGATGCATGAATAATTTCCTAATCATTCAAAGGAAGAAGCAGAGTGTGAGGAAGAATGAGCAAAGCATAAAGAAGTGTTCATGTGCTTAACTGGGACTGTAATTAGGCATTAGCAGATGCTATTTTCTTAGTTCAAAATCTTGCGGATGTAATCCGAATGTTTCTATAAGATAGTGTGTCTTCCTTTGGTCAGTGAGCCTTGTTGTAATTTAGAAGTGTGCTTAAATGCATGTGCATTCCCCATTTTATTCTTTATACTTTTAATAGGGTATAATCTCGTGGACTGACCTCCACTATGGTTTTTCCCCTAACAGGGTTTCCATGTAAAAAATCTTGGTGTTATGTGTGTTTCTAATGTGTTGAATGATTTATGCTTTCATGGTTATTGATCAAATCTAAGAATAAGGTTAATAAGGTTAATAAGTATGAATTTTTGTGACAAATAATTCACCCCCCCCTCTTAGTTGTCTTCCCTTGTGTTGCCAACAACAAGTGGCTATGGGAAAGTCACGCCTAAGTTCGACTCCCATACGTACAGCCATACCAAAGATATACCTCGTGATAACTTTGACAAGGCACCACACAACAGTGAATTTTGAGCTCCATGAGGCAAGAAAAGCTTCATATGCTTGGTACTCATGAACAAACAAGACAACACCATAGGCAAGCAAAGTGTGTTATGCAAGGTGGCCATATAACGAATATTGTAAATACAAAATAATGTAAGGTACATTCAAGGGGAATTTTTATTAGTTCATATAAGGTCTCTTCTTAGGGATCATCATGCCCAATGTCTCCAAGAGAGGAAAAGTCAAATAAATATCATGCTCTCAGAGGGAATCAAACCCAATGACACCCCCAAGAAAAGGATGCATCAAATGGATAAAAAAAGTCACGTAGTGAAACATGAGTGTCGATGTATGCCAAAAATTTAAAGCAGTTGCTAACACCATTGCTATGAGAAATTTCTTTAAAGTGGAAGAAGACATGAGAGGTTATTCGGAAGGCCTTATGCCAAGTCATATGTTCCTAAATAAAACTACATCATTGATAAGGGATTTCCCCCAAAATGCAACAACTAAAGATAACTTAGTACATCACATGTGAGCCAACTTAAGGCATGTCATCCACATCCCAAGCTTGATCCTATATATACATGGAAGTCAGTCAACTAGCCAAAAGATTCAATCATAAGTGACATACGAGGACAATGTTGCCTATCCCTGTGCCCCCACTTAGTGCAAGAAAAGGATGAGTCAAGATGATTGATGAGAAACTTTAAATTAGTGTCAATTAGAGGATATAGGTGCATCAACATAGGGAAGATCACCACAATCCTTAAGATGTTGAATTTTGTTTCTTAAAGCCTTACACTCATTAGTAGAATTACCATGAACTCTATGATATTCACAAAATGAACTCTTGTAGTAAAACTTTTTTTTGTGTTCTTGGAGGGAGAGACATCAAATGATCTTGGAGGAATCTCAACAAGATACTCTCTTGATCAATAGAAGATGTTCCTTTATTTTGCAACAAAGATATCTCTTGCTTAGTACAAGATGTCATACTTACACAAGAATCTTTAGATTGTGTACTCTCCTTTAAAGGAAGGTGTAAAATCTAACAAAATCCAATTGTTAGTATTTTGTGTGATTGATGAAGGATCACTCCTTGTTGGACTTAGGGAACACTGATAGGGGGGGTGAATCAGTGTTCAACAAGTTTAAACTTAAAATCCATATCTTAAACCATTTACAACACATAAACAAAAATAAAGATGCAAGCACATGAACAAGATAATCAAAGCACCATAACACCAATATTTTTACGTGGAAACCCTGTTAGGGGAAAAACCATAGTGGAGATTAATCCACAATTATACTTTGTTAAAAGTATGAATAAAAGGGAATGCACATGCATTTAGGCACATTGCCTAGAGCTCACTACTCAAAATAAGGAAGGATCATTGCCTTACAAATGTTTGTGATTACAACAAAAAGTTGAACTAAGAAGATAGCATCTCCAAATTCCTGGATTCAGTTCCAATGAAGCTCAATAGGTGATCTTCTACCCTTCTGACTGATTTTTATTTCTGCTCTGCTTTGTTTTTCTCTGATCTATTTTTTTTCCCTTCAAAAATTGTGCATAGATCACTCAATCACCCTTCTAATACTTGCACACACATCTACTCTACTCTACACACATATTCACACACTTTATTCTCTCTTGAAAAAATGACTTACTGATCTCATATATATATCTGCTAACAAAGATTTCATCGCTTCAAGTCGGCTTTAACAAAACATGAAATATCCTTCAATGGTCGGCTCAAATCAAAAATTAAATTTAATGCGCACCCACCAAAGTTAGCTAAGACATAGCTAGGACCCAAAATAAAATAACCAGCACAAGAAACAATTAGTTAATTACTCCTTATACATCTGCGACACGCGACATTCACTAGGTCGGCCATAATGAGGAAATAAACAAAAAAACATCCTGCCAAAGCATCCAACTGAATCTCCTATCTCATACACTGATCAATGCAACATCACAAAACTTAACAAAAAGATAGTATAAATTCTTAGAAAACTCTCTCGGAGATCCACAACTCAAAATGATGATTCGGTGAGGCGTATATACTAACCAGATACCATGTTCTTCACACTTTCTACTAGTAAAATACTATTCACTACATTTCTTGCTAGTATGAGAAAATTTTGATCTACGGACCAGAGGGATGACTTAGGTTGCCATCAATGACAACACTAGAAGTTGCATGCCATCAAACAATCCATATGCCAACACTCCTAAATCTACTCCCTTTCCAACTCAAACTCATAGTAACAACACAAATTTGTATACAAAAAATACAATAGTAAGAAAAGTGTTCTTTTATTACTGAAATGACATTACATTAGCACATGCCATCAAATTGGATTTCATTACATCATCTACAAATCTAAAATAGATTCACCTTAGACTCTCACTAGTCTAACTTCTTTGGCCCCTCCCTCTCATTTTGGTCAGCTCTCTCTTCTTACCAACCTCTTCCTCTTCTCTATCCCTCGCTAACTCTTTATACTGTATTCCTCCTCCATGTTCTCCTTGTCATTCTTTCCTCTCTATTGTTGTAGTATCCATTCTCATCCAATGAGTATTCAAAATTACCAAGTAGTTGTCTCATTTTCAGCTTCATCAACTGATTTGGCTAATGACAATGTATTCCACAACAATGATGTGGAATTGTCGAATAAAATTTCACTAGATGTCATGATCTCATTTTCCAACCACCGTTGTTGACCACCTTCGCGTATCTACCACCATCGTAATGTCGCCAAGAATATGACTCATCTCCCTCTGAAGCCACCATGTCACACCGATAAATCTCTAATCGGAACATCATTGGAATGTCAAACAAACTTTGGAATATCTCTCACTAAACCATGTATGTCACGTCAACATTGCCACCACCACGTTATTGATGAGGCTCACCTTGTTGAAGAGACTTGGGAGTAACTCCCACTGATACCATAAGATCACCTCAACACAATGATCAAATAAGCCTACAACCTGTTGGAATATCGAAGAGACATTCACGATTTCCTCACCGACGACCATCACTCACACTAATAAGCCAATACATTGTACATCAAATGATGAAATAGCTCCTCCTACACACTAATTGCTCTACAAGCCTTAACTCAACCCTTATTGAGTGGAATAACTCAATTTGATGCAAGTTCACTCTCTAGCCCTGGATACTTCTACATCAAACACCCAGGGTAGGAAAGAAATGTTTCATAAACATTTGTGGATCCAATGCATATTAAAAATCCATTGTGTTTCCTTATTCACCTGCACCTTCATTCTCAACCGGCCATGTAACTTGATGTCTTTGCCATCTTTCATCCTTCCTCTCTTCCTTCCTCTTTTCACAAATTCCAACTCCCACCAATATGCACTATGGAATGCTAGAAAAGCATATTCATCAATTTTATCCTCTTCATTTGCATCTTCTTTCATTATCCTTTCAACCTTCTCTTCCTTCATTTGCATATAGTAAGGTAAATCAACTGTTACCTCTTTCTCCTTTGTTGCAACTTCTCCTTTCCCTATAAACAAAACAGATTCAACATGTTCATGGGAATTATCTTCTCCCACTTGTGTCTCCTACATTCCCTTATCACATTCATCAATTACTTTCCCTTCCAAGAAGATATCTATCTTACCCATCAACTCTTTGAGTAGGAGATCTTCTTCCCCTTCACCAAATTCTTCATCAAATATCGAATTTTCAGCTTCTGCTTTAGAAACTTCTTTTCACTCCTCTTCTTCTTCTTCCTCAGTCTCACATGCATGAAACTCTGCTTCATCCTTTTTATCCTCAGTGACTTCTTCTGTCACAACATATTTTCCCCACTACCGAATGCCATTGTCTTTGTTGTTGCATTGAATAACTTCTCTATCTCTGTGACCTCTTCCTCAAGAAGCTCCTGGCCTTCATCAGGTTCTTCATCGAACATTGGATCCTCATACTATAAGAGAGGGGGACAAACCATGTTCAAGGCTCCAGGTCATGGAGAGCCAAGAGTGGAAGGTTGCCCTAACTTACCTCAACTTAAAGGATGTTTTGGAAATAAAGGATGAGAATGATGGGACTATAAGGTCCTTTAATCACTTTGTAGACCAAAAACTTGTTGGAATGGCACTAGGAAAGCCGATTTTTGAGTTCAACACTCTGCCTCACGTAGCTTTCTGCCTGAGGAAGAAAGCATTGTTCTGGGATGACAAAGTGGTGCGCTAGCATCTCTCAGGTGCACTGGTGTCCGTACAACTAGAGGACTAAAAAGAAAAGGTGAACCACTAGAAAATAGACTAAAAACCTAGCTAATGGTTTTTAAGAGAACAAAACAATACTATGAAATAAGAGATATATAGATGAATGTGATAAAGTAAATAGATTAAAGCTAGGGTGACAAAAATGATCTCACAAAAGAGCTTGTTTGCCAGCTAGCTCCAAGAAGCATGTCCACCTACACACAAGAAAGGAAAATTATTGGGTGGTTGTTAGGGTCCTACCTTAGTCAAACCCCTATTTTTGGTGATCCCACCTCCACAAATAGCCAAGATAGCGATAATGGAGAAAAGGTATGATAAAGGAGAATGAAAGAAATGAACACAATAACACTACAAAACAGTAATGTGTTATTCAACCAAATCATAGAGGAGAGGAGTAGAAAGCTTACCACCTCCACCAAGAGCTCACTAGCTAATGGAGGAGAAAATGAGAGGAATCAAGCCCCTACTGCAATGGTGTTGTTTCACACTTGCTCTATAGATTTGATGGAGTATTGTTGCTACTATGGAGTGTAAAGTGTTGTTTGAAGGTTGAGAGTGCAAGAAGTGAATACTAGAATGCTTGGGGAGATCAAGTTGAGTGCTTACAAGAATGTGTAGAGGATGAATTGAATGCTTAGAGGGATGAAATGAAGGAATGAAGAGTGAATTTGAAGGGAGAATGAGAAAAATGGCCATATTCGGGTCGATTGGTCGAAAAGGGGCATTACAAATCGATCCCAATGGGAAGTGTAACACCTCAGCAGGCTTCAGATGCAGGAATCTGCCAGGGACATAAGCGCACTACGCAAACGTCTGTGTGTTGTGTGGGTGTCCCTGACAAATATTCTTCTGCTAACACACAAAATAGATGCCAAGTGGAACGAAGGCAGTAGGTTGATGTGTATTTTTTCCTCCGAATTTGGTTTTCTAAGGTGAGGGAGTGCAAAAGGGGAATTTGCATAAGGGGTGCAAATTCTCTCCTATACATTTTTCCCCCACTTTAGTGAACACGAATATTGATGAGTGCTTTAGTAAAGTAGATCGGAGAATGAATAGAGTTAGAAATGTATACCTGAACCATTGAGGAAGCATACCATGATCTAGCGAACTCGAGAGTGCAGGATAAGAAAAGGACTTCATAGTCCCACAAAACTATGAAGCTGAAGAATGAAAGCGTCTTACAGGCTCGCGGACCTGTAAGGAGGCAACCCCCAAGATCTCTCACATGAAGGAAGCCCCAAGAAGAAAGTGCTTCATAGGCCCACAAACTTGCAAGGAAGGTATCCTCCAAGATCTCTCACATGAAGGATACCCAGAAAAGTGTCTTAAAAACCCGCAGACCTGCAAGGAAGTGTCCCCCAAGATCTCTCACATGGAGGAAGCCAGGAAAGCACCCTATAGACCTGTAGAACTTCAGGGAAGGTTTCCTTCATGATCTCTTGCATGAAGGAAACCCAAGAAAGTTCCCTACAGACCCATAGACCTGTAGCGAAGGTATCCCCCAAAATATATCACATGGAGGAAACCCAAAGAAAGCACCCTACAGACTCGTAGACTTGTAGGGGAGCCACCCCCAAGATAATTCACATGGAGGAGGATCAAAAGAAGTGACCCACAAGCCTACATACCTATAAGGACGTATCCCCCAAGATCTCTCACTTGGAGGAAACCTAAGGAAAGCAGACTCCATAGAGTCAAAAAATGACTACGTAGGCAAGTAAGCGAACAATTGCATAAATCGTCAACAAGTTGGAAAAATTCCAAAGGGTCCCTCAAGAAATCGGTGCGAAGAAGGGGTCCACTCAAGGAACGCATTGTTTGAAAGTATGAAAGAGATGTCTTTTTCTTAAATCCATTCAACATCAAGGAATCCTTTTGAAAGATGCTCACTTCATCAAATAATTCGAAAGGAAGAATATTCCCAACATGAGGGGAAGATCAATTTTTTTCCCACTTTAGAGGAAGGTTCTCAAGTTATTTCTTTACAAACCCATGATGAAGGAAACACACTCCATTAGGGTTTCAAGTCGAGAATGAAATTCTTGAAAAGAAGTTTTTGAAGATTCTCAAGAAAATATTTGTTGGCAACGAATGAATTTTTTGAAAATTGAAATGTTAAAGAAGTGGAATTATCACGCATGAGAGGGACAACTCAAGCATATAAGAGAGAAAGATAAAGGAAAATAAAAAGAGAAGAAAACACATACAAAGAGCACAGGGGTAGCTTGATATTTCGAGGTCAGAACTACTCATATATATATATATGTATAGTAATAATACATAAAATGAACTGTCATAAACCCCCTACTATATTAGACCATGTGAAGAATGCATGAGAAGACAAAGTAAAAGTAAAAAATTGGGTCAACATGGAAGGGAAGCCTAAATGCCCCCAACACTTTGCATTGTCCCCAATTTATCAAAAATTGAGTCACAAACATGCAAGAATGATGATATAAATAGAAGAAGGTTTACGACACAAAAAGCATGCCTATATCCAAGCACCAATATGGGTGATGAGGATCATCAAGGCACACATACCACGATCACGAGGGAACAAATCACAACACACACACATCTAATTTAAAGATAAAGAAGAGGCCTCCTCCTAGCACTGATCAACCAAGAGGTTGTTCACTTCCCACTCTAGATCATCATAGGGGGAAGGAGGATGAGCTTGCAGTGGTGGAATGTTAAGAGGAGGAGCATCCAACCCTACTATAACAAGGGATAAGGAAGAGGGCCCTGCAAGGTCCTCTCCACTGAGCTATTGTGGAGCTAAGGTTAGCAATTTCACAAAGATCACTGACAAGGCCGAAACCTCGTCCAAAGAGTTAAACATGCACTTAATAGGAGTGTTATGTTTTAACTCAATGGAGGGAGAAGGTTGCACCCGAGATTCACTGCTAGGCCCACCAAGTGATTCAGGAGGGGTGACAAACTTGGGAGAAGCCAAGACTGGTTTTGTCACTAGGACATAATAAGTTAGCGCGGGACCACCTTTTAGAGAAGGTGGGTGTTGGAAAGAGACACTGTAAAATGTTTTTTGGTGTTGTCATTGATGGCAACCCTAGTCGATGATTAGATCCGCACGTCATCATTTTCTCATACCGATGGACAGATTGAAGACAATCAAGGAAGAACAAAGCATCTGAAAGTTCTGTGTTCATCGATTCACATGCAAATTTTTTGTTATTATTTTGAGTTGTGGATCTCATGGGAGGTTAATAAATTTATGTCTTGTGTTATCTAAAAAATCCCAGTTTCGCGTATCAAGTTGTGTGCAAATATGGAGATCCGGTTGGATATCTTTCTGTTCATTAGTGTTTGGTGGCCAACCCAGTTGATATAATGTGTCACAGATATTTGAGGAGTGTTTACTCTAATTTTTTTGTGTTTGATCATTTTGATTTGGATCTGAGCTAAGTTGCGGTCAGCCGTTGTGGATGTGCATTGAATATTATTCATGATTTGAGTCGTTAGTTGTAAATATTTTTAAGTTTTATTGAAGTTGACAAGTTGCGATTAAATTATTAGTCGAGGATATATATAAATAATCAATTATATCATTTTGGTGTGTGAATAAGGTGTGTCGACATGTGTTGTGAATATCAGAAGGGTGATTGAGCGATTATGCACAGTTTCACTTGTGCATTAAATATTTTGTGATGCGAGTTAGAGCAGATCAGAGCAGGAGTGTAGTCAAAAGGATAGAAGATCGACTACTAAGCCTAACCGGAACTATAATCAAGCATTTGTAAATGCTACTCTCTCAGTTCATTCTTTTGGATCTAATCCAAATCTTTGTAAGGTAGTGTGCCTTTCTATTTTCAGCAGTGAGCTCTAGGTAGTGCACCTGAATGCAAGTGCATTCCCACATTGTAATCTTCTTTTTGAGTATACTCAGATCATATTATGGATTAGCCATCCACCGTGGTTTTTCCCCTGACAGGGTTTCCACGGAAAAATCCTTGTGTTATGGTGTTATGGTTGTTTGCTTTCTGTTCATGCATATTTCTTTTGGTTGAATGTTTTAAGTGGGTTAAAGAACAGAATAATAAATTTATTTTTTGTAGAACATTGATTCACCCCCCCTCTCAGTGTTGCTTGGTTCCAACAATTGGTATCAAAGCTAGTTCCTCAAAAGAAGTCTAACAACTTGGGGAGATCTTGGAAAGTGTTTTCAATGGATACAAGTCTTCAACAACAACTTTTGGTGGCCCTGGATGATCTTGACCAGTCAAAATATGAGAACCGGGAACTGCAATAAAGTATTGAGAATGCAGAGAAATTCATTCAGTCATTGAAAGAAAAAATGAATGAATCAAGGGAGAAAAGAAAGGAATTATGTGATTAGCTTTAGCAGAAGAATAGAAGCATGGAAGATGAACAACTGAGTCATGCCTTGAAGGAGAAAACTAAAGAATGTGAAAATTTCTCCAAAGAAAATGTTGCCCTGAAGCATGAGATGGAATCTATCATGATGAGAATGGCCAAGGAGATTGAAGATAGATGGAAGAATGAAGAAAAGCTTGCTCAATCCTTGAAAGAAAAATATAAAGAATGCAATCGATTGGACAATGAATTGGAACAATCTAAAAATAATGAGGAAGTGCTTGAAAAACAACTTGATGATATCATAAATGAACTTACTGTTGCAAATGAGTACAAGGAGAAATTCAAAGCTAGCTTAGCCAAACTTGATGAACTAATTAAAGGTTAGAGGACTGATGGTGACAAGCAAGGTCTTGGCTATGAAGAAGGAGAAAGTTCCAGATCCAGACAAGGGAGATTTAGGCAAGGAAATTAGATGAATGGACCTAGAAGGAATCTGGTAAGACAACCAAATGCTCAAAGATTCAATAGTTACTATTTTACTTGCAATAAATTTGGTCATATGACTTCTCAGTGTAGATTCAGGATGAATCCAAGTGGACCATCATTCTCAAGTCAGTGCTTTAATTATAATAAGTTTGGTCATAAGTCAAATGAATGTAGAAATGTGATGAACAACTTTCATAGAGTTGTCAGATGCTATGCATGTAGTAGACTTGGGCATATTGCTAACCAATGCAGATCAAGGAAAAATTAATGGAATAGTAGGTCTGGATAGAGAAATGTTGTGTGTTACAACTACAATAAATTTTTCCACCTTGCTAGATTATGTTGGAACAAAAAAGGTCCGGTAAAACAAAACATGCAGCATGATGTTAAGGGAAAAGGTAAAGTCACTACAAATGTGATTAGGAGGAAAATGCAGAAGAAATGGGTGAAGAAGGATCCCTTTATTGAAGGAAATGTGCCAGCACCAAAATATGCTTCTAGTAATTCCTCTGGGAATTAGTTTTAGGCCTTTGGCCTAACGGGAGTTGTCAAGAAAATATATTAACCCCCTGCCGGTAACTGACATCGGAATGTGGATAAGTTCAGTAAATGCATAGATGCTTTTTAGATGTTCTTCAACCAATTGGAGAAAGTATTATATAGTATTGGAGATCCACAAAGGAATTATCTATCACAGTGCATGCAAACAGGGTAACCAGATGACCTGATGAGTTTGGGTAAAAGCATTTATTGTGACAAAAAGGGTTAGGTGTGCGAATGATAAAAGTTGATTTTTATCCTTCATTTTTCACTTTGCATTTTGGAAGTTTGGAGAGCTTTGGGGCAAAATTTGTTGAATTGTGGCGAGATTCAAGTGTGAAGAAGATTCGGCGATCAAACTCCGATCCGACAAAAAGGTATTTATCAGAAAAACCTGTGAATTTGTGAATTTATAAAAATGGCCACTCCATTGGTAGTTGAAGTCAAGGATAGACCTTGTCTGAAGTTCAAGTGGAATCCTTTTAATTCTGTTGAGATCAAGCCCCTAGGTGCATTTTTCATTTGTACCATACAGTGTCTTGCATACTAAAGACATTAGGGATTACATTCATGCTAATATTGAGGAGTTAGGGAGCTTACACATGCTGAATTTATATTCCAACCATATAATTAGAGAGGACTTCATTGTTAAGCTAGAATACAAAACCCTAGAAGAGAAGAAGTTCACACAGTTAGTGAAATTCCCCATATTTGAGGAAAGCAAATGGGTGCGATATATTTTGAGCCAAGTTCATGCCGAGTTCATTTGGTTGAATATACCTTTTAAGATTACGAAAGAGGCTATAAGCGTTGTCACATGTCTAAATTGCTCCGGTGGACTGCCAATCTTGAAATCTATAAAGAATCAGATCATTACTAATGCAACAGGGGAAAATTTTGATAGAAGGGAAATAAAAATCGAAGATATTGTTGAAGTGGATGTGAAATTTGCATCAATGATCATTGGCTACAAGATCTACCACTCCAACCGAGATAATTCAGTATCAGGTACGACCATTTCTACAGCCTATTAGATGGTAAAAGAAAATGCAGATTATGACTTGTGTAAGCTACTTAGAAGTCAACTGATAGAGAATCTAGGTAAGATTAAGAAAGATAAGAACTCTTTTAAATATGGAAATTTGTTGTTGTGTATGTTCTTTTATTTCATGAGTGAGGTTTCGGGTGTTAGGAAAGTTCATTGGAAAAGTAATCAGCCTATAGTTGTTCAAATAAGAGATATATTTTATGGAATTGGTGATAGTCAGACTAGAAAAACTGCCCTCTGGGGATATTTCAAAAAAATTCAAAGTATGATGCATGCAAGAGAAAGAATTCCTAATTCAATTATAGAGAAGTACAAAGATATAATCTATTTCATGGTAGATATTGATCAATGTCTAATGGAAGTTGTTGATCCTAGAACGATATGGATTATGCCTATGGGATATGAAGTCGAGGAGAAAATCTTGGAGATGTATGCAAAACATTTGTTGAGTAAGCCTTTGGATCTGGAAGAAGAGAGGTTTGGAACCTATGTTGAAAAAGATATGCAGGTGTATGAACAGTTGAAGAAGCCTAAGCTTGTTAGAAGAGTAAGAAAATAAGTGGAAGTCATTGCAGAAAATTTGGGTATATCTATAGAAGCATTGAAAGAATCCAGAAGGATGAGTGATGAAGCTAAAGCAGGAAAATAGCCAGCAAGAATCGCTAGTCCGACAACATCCTCTACCCATACTAGATCAACAAGGAGTTCTCCATCCCTATCTACTCTTGCAGCCAAGCCAATTCCTGTGCAAACTCAAGACAAGGCTTCTGGTAAGAGGAAGAAGAACAAGAGCACAATAACCTATGAAGTTGTCTCAGAAGATGAAGAGATTGAGTCAGATGAAGGTGTGAAATAAATAAAGGCTACTGGCACTTAGGCTACTAAGGTAACCAAGAGAAAATCTTCTGGTGAAGAAGAAAAGGAAAAGAAGGAAAAAATTGACAAACTAGGTATGATAGTTGAAGAAGTTGAGAATTTTGTTGTCAAGGATGGAAACCTCAAGCCCCTCTGCAAATGGTATGAATTTTTTGATGAATCAGGACAAAGAATTCTTGAGGAGGAAACAATAAAACATCTGAATATTTTCAATAAAGTTCTTGTTGAAATTATGTCTGGTTTACCTAAGAATCTATATGAGGTTTTGGAGATGAGAAGAGTAAATGCTAGGACAAAAGAAGAGCATATGAGAAAGAGAATTCTTGCAGACTTATGTCCGGAAATGTCTATTGAGGAGATGAAGTCACTCCTAAACAAATCCAAGAAGGAATTTAAAGCAAAACAAGGGTGAACAAACTTATGATTGGTGAAACTGATGTTGTTGCTAATGAAACCAAGAAAATCCTGGAAGCATTTCTGTCAAAGAACAAGATCAATGTTGAAGAAGTGAATGTTGAAGATGGTGTATCTAATCTAGTAAATGAGGAGGTGAATGTGGATACTGAGGATATTTAGATTCCTCTTGATGTGGATAATACAGAAGTACCTATCGAGACTGAAGCTCCTAAGGTTGTATTAGTTGAAGGAGATTCCAAATGAAGAAGTTGAAGCTCCTAAAGCCAATCAAGAAACAGTTATTGAAGAACCAAAAGTTGAAGAAGAAAAAGTTCGAGTTAAGGAAATTCTAGTGGAAGCAAGAGACATTGTTGAGGTAGTGAAGAAATTTTTGGTGGAACAACAGGAAGAATTTGATCTTGAATTGGTTGAAGGCCCGATCGATCTATCCACCTTGTCCCCAATTCAGAAAATGAAAGTTGCATTTTTTGCCTAGGCAAAAGCTAGAGAAGAATTGTTGAAGTCCCACATTGAGGATAATGAAATTTTGGGTCTTGCATCTGGAGTTCTGGAGAAAATTATGCCAACTCATGTTAAGGATCCGTCTGGTTCCTCTTTTGATGAATTGAAGAAGCTCATAAATTTTGTAAGTACTCATTTCGAGTCTCTTGAAAAATCAGCCATGTTTAAAGTGCAGAAGGAGTTTAATGGAAAAAGATTTAGTAGGTTGAAAGAAATTATTGCAAATGATAAAAATTTGTTACCCACCTGTATGAAGAATATTCAAGGTTCTCTATCTGAAGGTGGAAAGGCCTATAAGTCATGTTTAGTTTTGTCCAAATTTACTGAGGACAATGAGAAGAAGGTGAAAGATCTTGAAAAACAATTGGCTACCATATCTGATGCTTTTGATCTATTAGCTAGTAATGTTGGTAAGCAAGAAGGTCAAGTAATATCTCTACTTGACAAAATAAGGAGCTTAAAGCATGAAAATGACAAGATTTTAGGAAGGGTGAGTGAGCTCAGAGGACTAATTGGTCCAAAGATTGAAATAATGGTGAGTGGATTAAAGGAAGCCAAAGATGTTATGGCAGTTAGTGAACCAATGAATCTTGAGTCTGCAAAAACATAATCTTATTTAGTTTGCGGTCACATAACAATTCTGGAGAATCTCAAAAGGATTTGGGACACAAATTTAAGCATGTTGAAGAAATATTTTGCAAATGTTTTCAAATTTGTGTAAGTTACAAGATCGTGCTTGTACAATTTGAAATTTTGAAAAAAAATTTTACGATTTCCCTAGTTTTACAATTGATGTCAAAGGGGGAGAGTTGTAGAGTGAAAAATCTATATTCATCTCAAGGGGAGTTGCATTTCTGAGCTAAGATTGAATATTGTTTTTGAAGTTTTGAAGTGGCAGTGTAATTCATGTTGGTACTGATCTGACACTTAGTCATTTTTCACTAAGTCTTTCCATCAGTGCCAAAGGGGGAGATTGTTGGCAATAGGAACTGCAAATGTTTTATGGTGTTTTCATTGATGGAAACCCTAGTCAGTGATTGGATCTGCACGTCCTCATTTTCTCATACCGGCAGACAGATTAAAGACAGTCAAGGAAGAATAAAGCATCTGGCAGTTCTGTGTTCATCAATTCACATGCAATTTTTTTTTTTGTTATTTTGATTTGTGGATCTCATGGGAGGTTGATCAATGTATGTCTTGTGTTATCCAAAAATCTCAGTGCCTGATATCAAGTTGTGTGCAAGTTTGGAGATCCGGTTGGATATCTTTTTGTTCGTCAGTGTTTGGTGGTCGACCCAGTTGATATAACATGTCGTGGATATTCGAGGAGTGTTTACTCAAATGTTTTTTTGTTTGAGCATTTTGATTTGGGTCCGAGGGAAGTTGTGGCCAACCCTTGTGGATGTGCATTGAATATTATTCATGATTTGAGCCATCAGTTGCAAATATTTTTATGTTTTATTGAAGTTGACATGTTGCAATTAAATTCTTAGTCACGAATATATATAAATGATCAATTATATCATTTTGGTGTGTGAATAAGGTGTGTCGATGTGTTTTGTGAATATCAGAAGGGTGATTGAGCAATTATGCATAGTTTCACTTGTGCACTAAAGATTTTGTGATGCAACTTAGAGCAGAGTAGAGCAAGAGTGCAGAATCAGTTAGAAGGACAGAAGATCAACTACTGAGCCTAACTAGAACTATAATAAAGAATTTATAGATGCTACTCTCTCAGTTCACTCTTTTGGATCTAATCCAAATCTTTATAATATAGTTTTCTTTCTATTTTGAGTAGTGAGCTCTAAGCAGTGCGCCTAAATGCAAGTGCATTCCCACATTGTAATTTTCTTTTTGAGTATACTAGATCATATTGTGGATTGGCCATCCACCGTGGTTTTTCCCCTAACAGGGTTTCCATATAAAAATCCTTGTGTTATGGTGTTGTGGTTGTTTTCTTTCTATTCATGCATATTTCTTTTGGTTGAATGTTTTAATTGGGTTAAAGATTAGAATAATAATATTTTTGCATAACACTAATTCACCCCCCTTCTCAATGTTGCTTGTTTCCAACAGTGGACTCCTCTTACCTCCTTCATTGATAGAAGGACCACTCTCTACCTTCTACTTCATCGGAGGATGTGAACTCCCCATAGACGAGGAAAGAAGTGTGGAGGAAGAGGAGAGAACAGTCGTAGGTACAACTAAAGTTTTCATCATATCTATGGGTTTTGGGAAAGGCTAGACATCAGGAAGGGACCTCAATAGAGGCGGCTCCACCAAAGTAGCAATGAACACCTGCACCTTTTTAGGGTCAAGCGCATTCGCACTCACAACAAAAGTCAGAAGTGATACAGTGCTAGAATGAATGGAATCAAAGGGGAGGAGAGAGGAGGACACGATAGGAGACCCTGATACAAGGGTGGTCATCTCCTCTTCCTTCCTCTGTAAGGCAGCCTGCTCAGCCAAGAGAGCCTTTCACTGACACTTGCGCTCATGCGCAAGGTGGTTTCTACAACTCTTTGAGCCAGAGGCTGGAGGCTATAAAGGAATAGAAGGCTCCTACTCGGCCATGGGAGTGTCCACTATAGTCATTTCTAGTAGAGGAATAGACTCCTGAACAAGAGCAATAGGAGAAGGATGAGAAGAAATGAGGGGATTTCACTCAAGTGCGTTGGTAGCGGGCCTCTTCCCATTTACTAATTTTGGAGTAGGAGTGGTAGGAGGCCGTAGAGGTCGAGACAAAGAGGAATCTCCATGGGGACCTTTATTCCTATTATACCAAACGGATCTAGGATCTGTGGGTAGAACAGGAAGTTTAAATGTGGAACACTTGGGATTTTACCAAGCGGGCACCATAGGATTCTCTCACAAATGCGAAACAAAATTTGAAGGTACCTTAGCGGGGTGAGAGGAAGTGTCAAGCTGAACAAAGGAAGAGGAAGAAGGAAGATCTTGGGACTACTTCTCTTCTACGTGCATTAGCAGCATCACTGTCAGCTTTTAGGCAAGCCCTATGTGAAACAACATAAGGTAATGGAGGGAATCTCTCTTTCGGCCTTAAGCACCCTTTCTTATAATCCTAATATGTTTGGTGTAGGAGGTCCATCCTAGGTGGGAGAGGACCAATAGGCACAGGCCAAGAGTAATCCAAGGAGTAGCTACCACAACCAACCGGTGTCATGAATAACATGTACAAAACCCCCGTGGATAAACTTTAAACATTTATGCACAACTGAGGGTACAATATTCATAGCTACTAACCAAGGGATACCCAACTTCACTCTAAAGAGTTCAGACCCAGGGATTATGTCAAATAGAAGCTTCACGAATTTAGGTCCAACCAAAACTGAAGGACAATACTAGCCAAAGGGGGTACAAAATGTCTGTCATGCATGCAGGTGGTGCTCATAGGTGCATCGTACCCATCTTTATGCAAGAAGTTTATTAGCATGATCTCCTTAGTTATGATGTTTACTTGAGAAGTCAGATCAATGAGAACACCTTCTATGATGTTTTTGTTGATTCGCGTAGGGATGTAGAGAGGAGATGGTTCCCTATTAAAATCCATCAACAGGTCCTCTAAAGTGAAGGTTATACTAGTACCACTTCTTACAGGCTGCACAGAGGGGATAGATTGATGCAGAAAGGAGGCCATCGTATGCAATGAATGATACTCTCTAAGAACCCTCCAAAGGTTGCAAGGACAATGAACCAATTAAGGTTTTGTTACGCAACACCTTCAAAACCTTGCAACTATGCCTAATAGGGGTCACAGGTTAGGTTGTAAGGAAAAATCATCACAACACTCCCACCTACAACACTCCTAGGATATGAGGTAAGGAACTTTCAGCATCGCAAAATGGAACCAAAATGGTTCACATTAGGTTCACCAAAAATGTAAGAGAGGGGGACCAACCATGTTCAAGGCCCTAGGTGATGGAGATCCAAGAGCAGAAGGCTTCCCTAACTTACCTCAGCTTAAAGGATGTTTTAGAAATAAAGGATGAGAATGGTGAGGACTATAAGGTCCTTCAATCACTCTGCAGACTCGAAACTTGGAATGGGGCTAGGCAAGCCATTTTTTGAGTTCAATACTGTGCCTCAAGTATCTCTCTACCCAAAGATGAAAGCGTGGTTCCAGGATGACAGTGTGGCATGCTAGCGTCCGTACAACTAGAGGACTAAAAAGACAAGGTGAACCACTAGAAAACAGACTAACAACCTAGCTAATGGTTTTCAATAGAAAAAAACAACACTATGAAATAAGAGATATATAGACAAACGTGATAAAGTAAGTAGATTAAAGCTAGGGTAACAAAAATGATCTCACATAAGAGCTTGTTCATCAGCTAGCTCCAAGAAGCATGTCCACCTCCACACAAGAAAGGAAAATTGTTGGGTGACTGTATAGGGGCCTATCTCAGTCATACCCCCATTTTTGGTGTTTCCACCTCCATGGATAGCCAAGATAGTGATAATGGAGAAAATTTATAATAAAGGAGAATGAAAGAAATGAACACAATAACACTACAAAACAGTAATGTGCTACTCAACCAAATTGTAGAGGAGAGGAGTAGAAACCTTACCACCTCCACCAAGAGCTCACTAGCTAATGGAGGAGAAAATGAGAGGACTCAAGCCCCTACCGCAATGGTGTTGTTCCACACCTGCTCTACAAAGTTGATGGAGTGTTGTTGTTGCTGCTATGGAGTGCAAAGTGCTATTTGAAGGCTGAGAGTGCAAAAAGTGAATGCTAGAATTCTTGGGGAGATCAAGTTGAGTGCTTAGAAGGATGCATAGAGGATGAATTGAATTCTTAGAGGGATGAAATGAAGGAATGAAGAGTGAATTTGAAGGGAGAATGAGAAAAATGGCAATATTTCGGTCGGTTGATCAAAGAGGGGCATTACAAACTGACCCCAATGGGAAGTGTAACACCTCTACATCCTTTAGATGCAAGAATCTACTAGGGACATAAGCATGTTGCACAGATGTCTGCGCACAACACAGGCATCCCTAATAGATATTCTTCTGCCGATGCACAAAATAGATGCCAAGTGGAACAAAGGCAGTAGGTTCATGTGGGTTTTCGCCTTCGAATTTGGTTTTCTAAGGTGAGGGAGTGCAAAAAGAATTTGCATAAGGGGTGAAAATTCTCTCCTATACACATACATCACTATATCATCCTCAACTTCTACAATTCTTCCTTCATTAGCACTCTTTTCTTCAACCATTAACACTTGGGTTTCCTCTTCTTTAAGGTCCTCCATTGCTTTCCACTTTTCACCAGTTGCTACCACCTCTAGATCTTCATCCTTAATGTATGCTAATAGACATCCTTCATTTTTAGCTATTGTTCCTCAACCTACACATCCTCTTCCTCGGTGTCATATGCATGACACACTACTGCATCTTCTTTCCTTTCTTCAATCAAAACATCATTAGAAGGATAAACATTACCTTCAACTCTTGTATTTTTTTTTTCCACCCTCTGATCGTGTCCTCTAATTCATTCACTTGCTACTTCAACTCTATCATCTCTCTTTCTCACAACATCTTTATGATTTCCTCTAATCTGGGAATCCTTAGAATCCATATGATGACAATTCCCTTCCTCATTTCCATATTCCAGGCCTCTGAAGCTATAACAACACAAATTCTCAACCCTCAGAAATGTAAACTGCCTCTCGTTCGAAAATTTGTTTACAAATCTTCAACACCTTTAGATGTTATCCGCACACTCTCAATGCTCTAATAAACCTTCAAACCCTCAGGTTTGCATATGTGAACTGCCTCACATTTGGCAATTTGTTCACAACTTCAAGAAATATCTCACTCGCACAACCATCCTCTACCCAACAAAGATTCTAGAAGATGTTTCCTCTACCCACATTCTCTTAGTGGAGGAAATCTACACCTTCTACCTAAATTTATCTTTGTTGGAGGATAACAGTTATAGACCCTCTTTCATACCTACAACAAACATTCCTTTCCACAACTTTTCTCAACTCATCACCCGTAGGTCTTCTGGCTTCAACCCACACTCACAGGTCCTATTGCAATTGCCTCATGTTTGGTGCTCTATTATAGACTCAAGAGAACCAACTCTAATACCACTAATGAAGGAGCACTCCCAACTCTGCCCCCTTTCTAACTCAAACTCACAGTAACAACACAAATTTGCATATATAAAATACAATAGTAAGCAAAGTGTTCTTTTATTACTAAAATGGTATTACATCAACACATTCCATCAAATGGGCTTTCATTACATCATCTACAAATCTAAAATAGATTCACCTTAGACTCTAACTAGTCTAACTTCTCTAGCTCCTCCCTCTCGTTCTGGTTGGCTCTCTCTTCTTACCAACCTCTGCCTCTTCTCTGTCCCTTGCTAAATCTTTATATTGTATTCCTCCTCCATGTCAGCCTTGTCATTCTTTCCACTATGTTATCATAGTATCCATTATTTTCCAATGAGTATTCAAAATTACCAGGTAGTTGTCTCATTTTTAGATTTTCCAACTGATTTGGCCAATGGAAATGTATTCCATAACAATGATGTGGAATTGTCGAATAACATTTCACTGAATGTTGTAATTTCATTTTCCAACCACCCTCGTTGACCACCTTCATGTATCTACCGAAATTAGAATGTCACCAAGACTCTGAATCATCTCCCTTTGAAGCCACCATGTCACATAAATAAAGCTCTAATTGGAACATCATTAGAATGTCAAATTTTTTTTGGAAGATCTCCCACCGAACCATGTATGTCACATTGAAATTTCCACCACCATGTTATTGATGAGGCTCATCTTGTTGAAGATACTTGCGAGTAACTCTTGTTGTTACCATAAGGTCACCTCAACGCAACAATCAACTAGGCCCGCAACCCGTCAGAATGTCGAAGAGACATTCACAATTGTCTTGCCGACGACCATCAGTCACGCTAATAAGCCAATACACTGTACATCAAAGGAAAAAATAGCTCCTCCCACACGTTTATTTCTCTACAAGCCTAAACTCATCCCTTATTGAGTTGAATAACTCAATTTGATGCAAGTTCGCTCTTTGGCCTTGCATGCTCCTACATCAGTGATGACATTTATGTTAAGTGAATATTTATTTGTTTCTTTCATTTCCTTCAAAGGATCATAATCAAGACCTCTAGTTTCTATTAGCTCAGGATGAACTAATGTTAAATTTGGCTAGAAGAATCTTTTGTAATAGTGTTGACATTAAGTGAAGGCTTGTTTGTGTCTTTTGCGGGACAATAACCAAGACCATTAGTCATTCCTTGCATTTTAGGCCCTATAGGGACATAGATACCTTGTTCTCTAGCACCACATCCTTTTCCACTATATCCAAGTTGTTTCATAATTTCATAACCTTTTCCATAAAGCATTTTCATTTCTTTTGGATTTAGTGATTGTTCATAGTCAGTTTCATCAAAGTTTGTTGTATAATTTGCTTCTTCTAAAGTGTTTGGGGTGGATTCTTTTGAAGGGTCTTTCAAATTTTGTGTTGACATGATCTTGTATTGGCCCATAAATGTTGTGAAATCTAAGGAACCCCAATCATCTTCTAATAGTTTTGTGACTTCCGCAATATGTTTTTCTTTTTCTTTCTCTTGCACGGGCTCTACTTGTCTTGTTGATGTCAATGTTTTCAAAGGATTTTCCTTGTTTTTCTTAATGTTCAAATAAATGTTTGGTTCAAGGTCGGCATCAATTGTATACACTTTGTTGTTGTAGACATACTTCATTTTATGATGAAGAGTAGAAGGCACACCATTCATTGCATGAATCCATGGTCTTCCTAAAAGTTGATTATATGAAAGATCATGAGGAATACCATGGATTGGTGTTTCTAATGTGGCCTCTCTAGCTATAATAGGAAAAGTGATCACACCAAGAGGTTGTTTCCCTACGTTATCAAACCCATGAATAGATAAAGAGGTAGTTGAATTTTTTATTTATCCATTCCAAGTCTATCCAAAAGGGTCACACTACACATATTAAGGGCAGAGCCACTGTCAACAAGGGTTCTTTTTATTCCAAACCTATTATAGATAGCTATTATCATGAAAGAGTCTTTTTGTTTTTGCAATTCCAAAAAAGGGAGCTCACTTTGGTGGAAAACAATGTCAACATTCATTTCTTGAAACATGGAGCTGCCATGTCACTCGGTTGCACATTAGGAGGGGTAGGAACTTGTTGTAAGGAACTTTGAATCATGTTATGATAATGAGGGGATGCTTGAATAATGTCTCATAATGATATTTTAGCAAGATTTTTCTTAATTTGTTCAACAATATTATACTCCTTTCCACTTTGTGAAGGAAAACAAGGAGGACCAAGTAATAGAGGTTGAGGTAATGGGAGGTATTTTGAATTTTTTTTCTTGGTTGCAGATTATTTCTAGTGTTATATGTATGAGCAATAGTATTATAAATTTGTTGTTGCAAAACATTATTCTTAGGTGGGTAAAGAATAAGTTTGGGTTTCTTTAGAGTTTTTGGTCGTTGTGAGGGTGGGTAAAGAATTAGAGGATTCTTAGGATGTCCCACTGGGTATTTAGGAGGCTCAATAATCAAGGGGCATCTAACAGACACTTTTGTATTCATAACTTCAGTGGTTTTGGTTCTTTCTAATGAAGGGGATTCTAATGTCATCTTTTCACCATCATCTAAGGGAGCCAAATTACTATTGTTAATGTTATTATTTTCTTGCACCATGATATCCTTCCTAGGAGGAGAGTTTTTAGGAGAACTACAAATTACATGTTCATGACATTCAAAGGTTGGTTCTTCTAAAATGACTTCATCACAAGTAAGGGAGTTATCAATGGTTGGATTTTCTTGTTCATCAATGATGTCATTGTCTCGTTCAATAATGTTTTCCCTAGAGGAAGAGAGACACAAAAGATTCTCACAAATTTCATCGATTGGATTCTCTAACATCAAAGTATCTCACAACTAGGAGAGATACTTGGAGAATAACAAATGTGATTGTTATTATTGTCCATAATTTCATTCCTTTGTCCCATAATGTCTTCCAAAATAGGATAGGTAGGAGAAGAGCCATAAAGAGGTTTTTCATAGATCTTCAATATTTGATCATGTAACACCAACATATCCTCCTCATTTACAATTTCATCCTCTTTCACTAAAACATTGTCACAAGAGGGGAATATGTTGGGAGATGAATGTAGACTAGTTGAAGTGTAGGTTTCAATGGTCTCTTGTTGTGTTATGCGATCGTGATGATTTCCTATGGTTGTGTCCTCTTGTTCATCAATTTCTTGCCTAATAAGAGAGGCAGGAGGAGAGAAACAACCAGGACTCTCAAAACTCTCATTGATTGGTTCTTCTAACACAAAAATATCTTATTCACAAATAGGAGAGATATTAGGAGAAGAACGAATATGATTGGTATTATTTTCCACTATTGTATTCTCTTTCGCTAAATCCTTCTCATAGGGAGGGGATATGAAATTTTTCTAAGCATGCCTAGATAGGTAAGATACTAACATTATCTGACCAAGAATGAAAAGTACTTCTAACCATCTTATGCAATTCTTGAAGAATGTAAATAATGTATATCCAAAGATGAAAAATACTTTTATCCAATGTATGCAAAGCTTTAAGAATGCAAAAAATGTGTATCCAAAAATGAAAATCATTTTTATCAAACTTATGCAAAGCTTCATGAATGTAAACATTATGTATGTAAAAGTGAAAAGTACGTTTATCCATATTATGCAAAGTTTTAGAAATGTGAACATTTTCAGATCTGTTGATGTTTTCTATTCAAATTATTTAGAAAGAATTGAAAAATGACTACCCTAAATTGATATTTTTGACCTAGATGCATAAAAAAGAAGTTCCTGAAACTTTCCAGACTGATACTATAGGTTACCAACAAGCTTAGGAAGTACAAAAACAAGGTTTTTGATGTTGTAAAAGGAAATTTCAGGCCAAATCTAGGACTAAATCTCCCAGAGATGCGTATGAGTCCCAATAAAGATTTTTCAAGGATTCAAATGCTAATAAAAAGTCAACATAGAATACCCAGAAATCAGGAAAAACCACTTGTACTAGGACTAAATCACCTACAGGGATGTATGAGTCCTATATTAGGGTTTTTGCACAAATTTCAACAAATTTTGACTAAATTTTAAAGGTTTTGGTTTGTATGACATCTAGACTGATTGCAATTATAGATTTAAAATGAAATTCAATGATGCAAGATGCAAAAATGCAACCTATATGCACTTTCACTAATGCAAGATTTAGAAACCCTAGATGCAAGACCTAATGTAAAGTTAATGTAAGCTAGATCTAGGACTATGATGCACTCCAAATCAGAAAATAAGGTGTTCTAAAGGCTAGGTTCACCAAAATGAAACAGATAAAATAGGTGTTCCACCTTTTGGGAGGTGGAACACAAACTAGAGTTTAGGGACCTAGACCAATTTTTTCAAGTTTCATTCAAGGAAATCCTAGAGATTTCAATCAAAGCATGGAATTAAGGAAAATAGATCTGCAATAGGGTGTGATTAAAGACAATGAGGGGGGTTAACCACCAAGCAAGGCTTGGAAAGACTTGGGATGAAAGCAATGTGCAAAACTAGCTATGAAACCTATAGAATTAATAACACAAAATCAAACTAATCTAAAAGAGAATAATTTACAAAAAGGTACCTAAAAGGAAGGTGTAGTCCAAACAAGCTCCAAAACTTTGAAATTCTGACTTTTGATTCACACTAGTACTCATACACTAGACTGGGCAATTTAGTCCTGGTATAGGGTTTATGTGAAGAGTTTGGAACCTCTTGATGTATGTTATGGGTATGCTAAATGTTGACGATGATTTCACTCATAGCAAACATGGCGAATAAATTTTTCACAGACAAAACCGCAAAGAAACTATCCTTCTTGAAAGATATGGAACAAGTACAACCTAAAGGGGAATTCTGCATTAATAGGGAAAAATATTGGCTTTTTTTCAATCCCAAGTCTTTGATAACCAAGTCATGGTTGCACTAGGGTCGATCTGGGGTACTAATGTGATATTATTGTTAATCTCAAAGGGACTACGATTATTTTTAGTTTCACTAGGAATTTTAAGCACTTCACATAAAAATTTCCACTTCATTCATAGAATAACATCATGAAATCAAAAGATTTTACAATAATATTTCATGAACATCACAAATTCTTTGCTATCACTTAAATAGATTTGGCATTAAGCATTCAAAAACTTTATGGAAAACAAAATATTTTCAATAAAATTTCTTCCATTCATTTAAATTTTGGAACATTTTCAAATATTTAAACATCTATTCTAAAACAATGTATAAAAAATATTGAAAATTAAAAGTTTATCTCGGTTATTCTCCATGCATGCCCAAAAGAATTAATTAAAACAGAGCAAACTGCTTTATAATTCACTACATTGCTTCATAGATACATATAAAATGGTGCAAGCTTTTAAAGAGAGGGGTTTCATTTTTGGATACCGAGTAGGTTTTGTATGCACCCTTAAACGGCGCAACATGCAGTCTTGTTTGGTCAAGCTAACAAAACCAGCTACAAAAGATATTGAGACAGGTAGCTATCTAACAAGCTTTCATATTAATTAATGTCTACATGCATACAAAGTTTTATGCTAGAATGGTTCAGAAAACAAGAAAAAAGAACAAAACTTAAAAGTTTATGCTCCTCTGACATCCACAAATTCTGAAGTTAAAATAAAAATGAGGGGGTAGATGGCCTTTTATAGGAACAAGGCCCCAAAAGTTCAACTTAAAAGTCTATTCAGAGAATCAGAAATAAAAAATTAAAATGTGGCACATGGCATCCACCAACTGTCATCAAGAATATTCTAGAATAAGTCAAGGCTTTGACTTCATCTATAGCAACACTTTTATTTATACTCCAGCATGGTCACTTTGCATTTTTTGAGGCTATCATCTCCCTTTCAAAATGCCAGAATAATAAACATCTATCAGGATCGGGATCAACCTGCAAACTCAAAATTGAAAAAAAATAAACTTCCTCACACTTCTAGTATCTGACATCCGGTTCTTTTCTCTTCTCTCTTCTAACTCAAGCTCTAGGATTCTTCCTTCACCTTTCTTCAATTGGTATTCTCGAAAAGCACTTAATACTTGATGCATGTGGTCTTTTGAAATCCCTTGTATCACTTTCCAAGTGACCTTGAGTCTAATATATTCTTCAGTTACTTAGAGTATGATATTATTCTTCTGCACTTTGTCTGCTTCATACTTGGCTATAATATTTCTGCACTGTATAATCTCATTAATAACCTCCCTTGTCAACAATTGAACAGGGTCTCTATTTATTCTTTCTATCAATTCCTTGAAGGCTTTAGCTTCTTTTCTCTCTTGTCCTAATGTTTGGGGATCAAAACCTTGGCGTGCTAGCATTTCGATAAATTCTTGATTTTCACCAATCAATTTCCTGCATTCTACGGTGACCTTTTCAAATCCTTCAATACATTATATTAACACGTTGCCTTCCCATTTCAACTTTTTCTTCCATTTTTTCAGGTAATGGAAGTTCACGTTCTGATATTACATCACCTTGTATTAACTCTTGGATATTTGATTGCATGAGAATTTCAATGCTTTACCTTTCTTCGATGACTTGCTCTTGGCGAAATCTGTACTTGTCTTCAAATCTTTTCCATTTCTCTGAAGGGTGGTATGCTTCCTTGCACTTCCTTATTGCATTTGTGATGAATTATTCTCCTTGATTTACCCAATACTCAATCCATTCTTCAAACATATTCATTTTATGACGAACTATTGCAATTACATCTACTTGTTCTTGTGACATCAACACCGGATGTTGGGGCATTTCAGCTTTCTCTCGACCAGATAAAGTTAATGACTTTATAAAATGTTCCAAGGTAGCAACCCGTTCTTTCAATTCTCTCTTATTTTGTTTATATTTTTGCACTCTGGCAACAGTAGCATTTAAATTTACTTTTATTTCCACTAACTCTTGTTACCAAGATGAGTATCCAAGGTTAGTACTTGTTATCTTATACTCCTTAGGCATTATTTCATGTCTATCTTTATCAGTTGTTGGAGTAGCTATCTGAATAGTTCTATTGCCATCTGCATTTCTCTATATGACATTTTTTTTCTTTTCTTTGTGCCTAGGTTTAGGAGTATCTACTTCTTGCATGAAATTATTTAGATTCAGAGGGAGTACTTCCACTTCCATCGGAGAAGCTAGTTCTCTAATTAATAAATTAGGTGTGTCATCATCCTATTGTACCTCTATAACATTTCTTTGTTCCTATTAACCACTTGTTTCAAGAACTTCTTCTCTTTGACTTGTCACATTTTCTAAAATAGGAATTTCCTCAATGATATTTGGCATAGATTCGGGATTAGTAGGGTTTGAAACTGTCTCCTCTATTTGAAGACTTTTTTTTTTTTTTTCTGTCTATCCAGATTTTCCATTTCATCTCTCTGAAAATTATCTTCTTTATTCACTACTACATCATGATTCTCTTTATTTTCAATTCCTTCTCCTGAAAAACTATGTAGCTTCCTCTTCTACAATTTTAGTTTCAATTTTAGTTTCATCATGGCCTTTCTCTAGTTCTTCAAACACCTGTGACTGTTCATTAACATTTGACACATTCCCAAGCGAAGGTTCAAAATCAAGAGTATCATCAACAATTCTTTCATCAATAGGATCCTGCTCTACAGTCTCCCCTATTTCCATCTCAAATAATCTAGGGTTTCCTACCTCTAAGGTGAGCGTTCCTTGAATAAACTCTTCTTCTTCAATATTTATGGGGTTAGAACCTTCATCCTGAATTTCTTCTATCACTAGATATGCCATGGGCTTGTCTTTAGAATTATTTTCTTTCACTTTCTCCCACATAGCACCCCATTTGTCCACCTGTTCTTTAATTCTAGCTTCATCTTCAAAAATTTCTTCTAAAGCTACAGCAGTCCCTCCCAGTTCTTGTTTCATACTAGCCATATTAATAGAAGGGGGAGAAGTTAAAAAAATTGCAACTCTTTGAGATGCAGACGTAGTTTTTGCACCAACAATTTCTATTACTCATGTTCCTTCATCAATGATCACTCTAGTTCTTGGTTTTATTGTAGAGGAGGATGCACCCTTAGGTCTTGCTTTTGATTTATCTTTACCTGTTTCTGCATCTTTTTGTTTATCAGATGGTTTTATGGGAACTTCTTGTCTTGTAATTTCAGGGGTTCTTTCTTCAATTCTTATACCTGGAGCGGCCTTGCTAGGTTTTTCTTCTCTTCTTGGTAGGCTTTCCACTTTCAAAATTTATCTCATCTCTTTTCTTCCTCCTTTTATCTTCTGAGAAGATAGGCTCAATTCCTCTTTCTCTCAAACCTTTGCAAAAATCATCAATCCAGTGTTGAGTATACCGTAAGACTAGTCTGGTGAACTCATCAATTGATGTCATATCTTCATCATCTAAGCCTGGGTCTGGAATGGGTTCATCATATACCCTATCTTCATTCTAGAACTTGTTCAACACCTAGCCATCATCTTCTTCCAAGTAATCTGGAATATCATAAATTTTGAGCATCCGAGCAAATCTTAGACATTCTTTCATATGTTCTTCTTCTTACCATATGCTCGTCCTCACGGTTAAGCCAATAATCAAGATCTAAATGTAGCACATGAGCACGAAGACAAGCAATATTTCCTTCAATATCATAATACACTCTCTGGAGTAGGAACTCTTGAAAATGGTATGTCCTCATTTCTTCTTCACAAAAGTCAGTTACTTTAATTGTACTGCACTTAGAATTTCCTATTGTAATGGGAAATTTAAAAGAGGCCCTTTTGTGAGCATGACTATAAAGAGCCCGAGACCGTTTCAATTGTCTCACCAATTCCAATAAAATAATTTTTTTTGGAGGATACCTAGGCAGCATGAATGGGTATCCATCAAATCCCTCCACTCTAATGTAGGAGTAAGTTGGGAACTGTATGTAGTAGCCTCCCATTGGTTGAATGACACTTTGTGCTTCCAAGGATAATCTCTTAGCTTTATCATCTTCCATTGTCCTAACCAATTTCATGGAGAAAAAATCACTAACTTTCCTGTAATCATCTTTATACCCATGGATGGTGATCTGGGGTAGATGTGCATATATCAAACTATTTCCAACTTTTGTGCCCACAGTACCAATCTGTCTCAACCCTTGTTTACTGGCTCTCATAGCACAGAAGTAAATAACATATGATGACATGTAGAAGCATCTATTTTTGGGAAATGTAGTAATTTGTTCATATAGTCTATCACTTATCAGCTTTCCCCAATGCAATTCTACATGATCCTCTATCAGGTGGGATATGTTGGTGTGAATAAATCATTTCAGAACCTTGCAACTTCAAGCAGAACTACAATCCCTCTCTCCAGATGCGTTTCCTTCAATGCAGGATTTCCTTGCACAATTCAAGATGATTTTGTCACAGTTGAAAGGATGTGGACATGATGTATCTAGTGATGAATGTATCTTCTTGATTCTATCTAAGTTAAAGGGCCCTTATCGAGTGTTTTCTTCTACTTTCTATTCAACTATGGATGCAATGGGGAAAGATTACAAAATGCCTACATTTGAGTTGTTTTGTGAGCGTCTTACTAGGGAGGAGGCCAAGTTAATTCAGTTGGATGCCTTACCTAATTCTAAGAATCATGCTCTAATGGCTCAATCATCCAAGGGTAAAGGAAAGAACAAGAAGAAGCCCAAAGCAGAATCATCTTCTGGTAGTGAGGACCCCTCCAAACCGAAGCCGAAGAACAATCAAAAGTTCACTCAATCTCCTTCTTCTTCTACCTCTGGAGATTCTTCTTCTAAGTCCAAGAAAAAGAAAGGAGATCCTTGTTCATTTTGTGGCAAAACTGGGCATGATGCATCTCATTGCTTTAAGAGATTAGAGGCCTTAGAGGAAGCTATGAAGAAGCACAATATTTCAGTGGCTAAGCCTTCTTCCATGGGCAAAGGGCAAGCTCTTTCAGCACGAGCTATGCATTCACCTTCAGATAGTTGGATTCTTGATTCAGGTGCTTCACATCACATGACCAATTCACGTAATCTTCTTGATTCCATAGTTCATACTTCTACTTCTCATATTGCAGTTGGGAACTCTTCACAGATTCCAGTTTTGGGGACAGGCTCCGTTCAGATGCTAGATGGGTGCATTGAGGATGTTCTTCTTGTTCCTGATATTTCAGCGAATCTTCTTTCCATATATCAGATTTTTCATTCTGGAGATGGAAAGTTAGTTGAGTTTACTCCACAAAATGTGACTATTAGACAGTTGCAAGATCCTGAGAAGGTTGTTGCTACAGGGGTAGTTGATCATGAGAATCATTTGTATCGATTTGATGGATTTGAGTCTTCATCGGGTTCATGTTTTGTTGCTCATGCTGATTCAATGAGCAAGCTTTGGCATGAGAGATTTGGGCACTTGAATTATAGATATCTTCAGCAAATGAAAGCACATAACTTAGTGGTTGGTCTTCCAAAGATCACTTGCACAGATGGTGTTTGTCAAGGATGTGTTCTTGGCAAGCAACATCAAGATCCTTTTCCTAAGGGTCACGCTACACGTGCAACCACACCCCTTGAGTTGGTCCATAGTGATCTTATGTCATTCCCAACTCCTTCTTTTTCAGGGGCCAAGTATGTGCTAACATTCATTGATGATTTTTCCCGCCGGACATGGGTCTACTTTCTGAAGCTCAAGAGTGAAGTCCTCACCAACTTCAAGACCTTCAAAACCTTTGTGGAGAAGCAGTCAGGTTTTTCTCTTCGACAGATACGCACAGATAATGGGGGGGAGTATGTCAATCAGGCATTTCAGGATTTTTGCAGTGCGCATGGTATTCTTCATCAGCACACAGTTCCTTACACTCCTCAGCAGAATGGTGTGGCGAGAGAAAAGGACTCTCAGGGAAATGGCCAATTGTATGATTCAGTCTAGGTCCATCTCACCTTTTGGGCCGAAGCTGTCAATTGTGCCAACTATATTCAAAATCGTATGCCCCACAAGGCGAAATATGACCCCTGAGGAGGCTTGGTCTCATCGCAAGCCTAATGTATCCTTCTTCAGAGTATTCGGTAGTGAGGCTTGGGCATTCATTCTGAATGGTCGGCGTAAATCCATGGAGAAGAAGAGTCAGCGTTACATCTTTGTTGGCTATTGTGAGGATGTGAAGGCATACAGATTGTTTGATCCTAACACACGAGAGGTTCATTTCCGACGTGATGTTCAGTTTTCTGAGACCTTCACCCAGCCAGATCCTCCTTCGACTTCTTCTTCATCACAACCTACTCAGTCTTCTTCAATTCATGATACTTTGCTACTTGAGGAAGACTTTGATGATGGTCTTGATGAACCTCCTCCTCACTCACCCACTAGGCCACGATGGGCTCGAGTTACTCTTGAGGAGGCTGGTCCTCTTGTTGGTGATCCCACAGACATTCGCCGCACTCGTTCTCAGACTTCTGGAATTAGTCTTTTGAGTCATGCAGTTTTAGATGATCCTCAGAAGTTTTCAGATGCTTCAGGTATTCCTAGAGTGGGATAGTGCTATGGATGATGAGTATTCTTCCTTGATGAAGAATCATACTTGGGATCTTGTGCCTCTTCCCAAGGGAAGAAAGTTGGTTCGATGCAAGTGGGTGTATCGTACCAAGTATGCAGCAGATGGTTCCATTGAAAAGTACAAGGCTCGTCTTGTTGCAAAGGGGTTTTCTCAGGTTGAAGGGATTGACTATTCCAAGACCTTTTCTCTTGTTGCCAAGATGGATTCTATTCGCCTTGTCCTTGCTATAGCTGCATCTCAGGGATGATCAGTGTTTCAGATGGATGTGAAGAGTGCTTTCTTGCATGGGGATCTTCATGAGATCTATATGGAGCAGCCACCAGGTTTTGTACAAGACTCTTCACTTGTTTGCAGGCTTCGACGTTCATTGTATGGTCTCAAACAAGCCCCTCGGGCTTGGTATGAGAAGATGGATAGTTTCTTGCTTGCTTCCGGCTATACTCGTTGCCATTCCGATCCCACAGTTTATACACAGAGACATGGAGAGGATCTACTTATACTTGTGCTCTATGTGGATGATTTGATTCTCACAGGGAGTTCTACTTCCATGATTCAGAGTACACAACGAGCATTGATGGAGCGATTTGATATGACCGACCTTGGTCTTTTGCATTACTTCCTTGGTCTTCAGATTCATCAGACTTCTGAGGGGATCTTCATTTTCCAGCAGAAGTATGCTCTTGATTTGCTTCAGAGATTTGGCATGGCTGATTGCAAGCCTACCCCTACTCCATTCCAGTCAGGTGTTGTACTGTCTTCCAGTTGCACTACTCCTACAGTTGATCCTACCTTGTATCGGCAGTTGGTTGGCAGTCTTTTGTACTTGACACATAGTCGTCCTGATATTTCCTTTGCGGTTGGACTTGTCTCTCGCTTCTCACAGGAGCCTCATGAGAGTCATTGGAAGGCCGCCAAGCGTATCTTGAGATACATTCAGGGCACTACTCATTTTGGCATTCACTACACTTCAGGTGCATCTCAGATTGTGGGCTTCACTGACTCAGATTGGGCTGGTGATGTCAATGATCGGAAGTCTACTTCTGGCTTTGTCTTTTGCCTTGGTTCTGGTCCGATTGCATGGTCATGCAAGAAGCAGACTGCTATTGCATTATCATCGACAGAGGCTGAGTATCGAGGTGCTGTGTTGGCTAGTCAGGAGGTTTTGTGGCTTCGACAGTTGATGACTGAGTTCGGATTCCCTTCCACTCAGCCCACTACTCTTTGGTGTGACAATCAGAGTGCCATTCATATTTCACGCAACCCAGTGGAGCATCAGCGGACTAAGCATATTGAGATCCACATGCACTTCATCAGGCAGCTCATCCAGGATGGTGTTCTCAGCTTGGAGTATTTGCCTACAGATCAGCAGGTTGCAGACATCTTCACTAAACCTTTGGCATCACCTCGTTATCTTCAGTTGCGATCGATGCTTGGGGTGAAGGAAGTTGTCCTTGGGGGGTCTTGAGGAGTCCTCCTTCCTTCATTAGTTTTCTTTGTTTCTTTTCTCTCTTTTGGAGAGGAGTTTTCTCCCACAGGGTTTTTCTCCTTTTCTCCGCTTGTGAGAGTTTTTGTTTTGTACATGGGTACCTCATCAGGCCTAGTTAGGGACCCATCTTTTGCATTGGTTTGTACCTCCCTAAGTTGCACTTAAGGGGGGTGTTGGTGTGAATAAGTCTTGTACCTAGTTTATTCCTTTACTAGGGACTTAGGGGACTTAATTCACATGTTAAGTTTACTTAGGATATTAGTTGTCATATCTAGATAAGTATTAGTTGTCTTATCTAGAATTTCCACTTTCCTAGGTAGTTATGAGTTAGTTGTCTCATGTGATAGGATTAAGACACTTGTCATGATCTTGTCTTATCCTATCTCTCATCCTTGCCTTTATAAGCAAGGCATCTCTAGCATATTGTAATTGCATATAGCATTGTATAGTATTGCATTGATCATATTGTATCATATTGCAATCCTTGTTTGGTGGAATAGCATCTTCCATTGTTGCTTCTCTCTATCTCTTGTGGAGGTTCTTTGGCGTTGTAGATTGAAGATCCTGGGTTGTTAACTCCAACAAGATATTATCACAAACATCCAGGATTTGAATTTGCTTGCATCTCTTAAACTAGCTAATCTACTCAACAAATTTATAATATCTTGCATTTCTTGTTTGAACATAGACCTCTAAATTACCTTGGTATGTTGTGTAATTGGCTCTTGGCACCATTGGGTGCTCATAATTTCTCTATTATGCTCTTCAACATTTTGATATGTCTTGCTTCTATCCTTTATATCAACATTATACATCTATGTGTAAATGGGGAGACCAAATGTGCATATGATTCCTTTCTATGATAAGTCTGCGTAAATTCTCCCTTCCTTCTCAATGATCCTCTTAGTTGGGTTGTAGTAATTTATGCACTACATAACTAATTCAGGAGCCTCCATTGCTGGCGGAAACCCTCCTACAGGAAGTAACCCATTTGCCACAACATTCTTGGTGCATTGAGAAGCATTCTCTTGTAATAGTCGTGAATGGATTTCAATGTCAGAAGACCATCCCATATGAGTGTCTGTAACCACTACATTGATGAGGACGGCTTGTGAATTGCAATACTTGAATTCATCTTTTGGCCTTGCATCAGAAGTGCTCATTTTGTGTATAATGTGTTATGCAATTTTCAGAATATGTGTCTTTTGTGTGAGTTAGGGTTAAATTTAACCAAAACTTTTAGTTTATAAAAGTTTCAATTCATTTTTGATTAAATTCAAGATTGGGAGAATAAACAATGTTTCAATTTCTAAATGGAAATACCACTATCGAGATTTTTCAGCATGAGAAACACTTAACAAAAATATCAGTTATTTGAAACATACCTAGTTTTGGTTAACAATGGTGATCTTTTAGAATGCAACTTCAAAACCCTTGGTAGTTGTGTCTTGGTTTCTCAAAATTTACCTCTCCTTGCGCACCAATGTCATTTTGTTACTTCAATGTCCTTCGCAAATTTGCAATATGACACGTAGTGGAATGTTGCAAAAGCAATTGCATGCTTGAGGTGGTGCCAGGTACATAGGTAGTTTTCCACCTTCATTAATTACCTATTATTTCCCATTAATTCCTCGAATAAAGGTGCAATCATTACAAATTATGGTCCAAACTATGAACACCTAGATTTCTACATGGGCTCACTACTAGAGAAGAAAGACGACACGATGATAATATATGGAAATCAAATGTCACACTGATTCTTTGTAAGGTATATGTCATTAAAGATACATGATCAATTGGTGATCACCGGGATTAAAGCTTTCCGATATTGCCTTTGAAAAAGAACAAACATCGAGATCAGGGAAATACCCTCTAAGGAAAGAGAAAACCAGAATGAGAGGAAAGATCAAAAACTAAGTCCAAAAGATAGATTGACAATTTTCATAATAGACTCTCTAATTTCCAACTTTTGAGAAAAAAAGGAAACAATAAAAGTCCCAGACTCCAGTAGAAAGGAAACTATCGGGATTGACAACTCCAATCAATGAAATACTGGGTGGAGCAAGAATCATATAAATATACAAATTCCCTTGACACAAGCGCAGGGCTCTGGGACTCCGATTTCCGGTAACATGTTAAACTTTGTGAAAAGACTGAAACACTGAATTTGGGAAGCAAAAGGATACAACAACATAGAGGCCAAGTGAAAATGAAAGAGAAATCAACAACCAACCGAGCAGCAAAACAATTCCAAAGCAAACGAAAGAAAAAAGAAAAGAAAAGGAAAAGGAAAAAAGGGGATCCACATTTTGCCAAAGGGAAAAATGGGGCGTGTTGTAAGACCAAACAACAACTAGCAATCAACAAAACAAAACAAAACAATAGAAAGTAAATTCCAGATCTAACATCAATATACCAACTTTCTTTAGTCTTCTAATTATAAATCATGGGATCCTTATTCCATATTCAAATTTCACTTTGGTTAGCATGCAAGATTAAGTATTACTAAGCTCACGCGTTTGCAATTTATTATTTCTGCCACAATAAACTTAGAAATAGCAACTGTTTGCATTATTCTACTTAATATCGAAATTCCTTTTAAGCCAACCAAGGATAGAGCCTTGCTGCCAATCAAGCATCCATAGCCCCTAAAAGGTTATCTCCATAATTCCCCAAACATAGCTCTACTGTTGGCCAGGCGTCTATAGCCTAGGTAGAGTTATTTGGATGGCCTAAAGAGTTGATATATCTCTCTTTTTTTTTTTAGATATAGCAATGATAGCTCATTTTTCACTTTTGATATTTCAATGATATCTCTTTTATCAACTTGCAAGCAATGAAGCCTACTATTAGGTTGGGAATTACAGTGGTAGCAAAGGTAGTCTTTTGATTTTTCAATTAATGCAAACAACTACTATCCCAAACTTTAGTAGAATGATTTAAATGTATTTGTTTGTAGCTCAACATCAACTGAATGATTCGTGCTAATCAAAGTATAAAGAGTTGAATAATTCTCGAACAATTTATAAATGGAAAACTATTTTCAGTCAGGACATAGATTAAAGTTTTGGAATTGATGTTCTATTGACTTGTAGACCTTCAAAGGTTTCCAATTACTATAAATTCAAATGACGCAACACCCAAAAGAAAAGAAAAAAAAGCAACAAACGACTATTTACAAAAACTATCTATAAAAAACCATTTACTTATGACTGGAAATAATGCTTTAGGAACTTCCCATTGACAAACAATGGGATATCTTCACTAGTCAAAGACTTAAATCTATAAGTACTATCACCCAAGATTTCAGAAATTTGGTACGAGCCTGTCCATAATTTGTCGAATTTACCATGTTCACCTTTACGTTCATGAGCTTTATTCCAATACAGGACCAAATTAGATATTCTAAAAGTCTTTAATCTAGCTCATTTATCAAACCATCTTTTTACCACAGATTGATACTTAGCAAAGTGATCTATAGCTTGAGTACATTTTTCATCTAAATGCATCAATTGCAACAATTTGGCTTATGTTTGATCATCTAATTCAATATATTCTTGTGCAAACTACCAAGTAGGGATTTTTAAGTTTATCGGTAGTATAGGATCTACCCGATAGACTAAATGATAAGGATAATTCCCTAATGGAACTTTCATCTTAGTACGATCTACCCAAAGGGTGAATTCTAACAAAGAATGCCATTCCCTAGGGTTCTTTTCAATCAATTTTCTAATTATATCCAATAGAATTTTATTTGATGATTCAGCTAATCTGTTTCCCCATGGATAATAGTTAGATGAAAATTTTAGTCTTATGCCATATTCAAATGCCCAATTAGAAATTTTCAATGAAGAAAAAGTGGGGCCATTATCACATACCAATGCATATGGCATTGCAAACCTGGTGATAATATTGTCTTCCAAGAATTTGATGACCACATTTGTAGTGCATTGCTTGCTAGGACATACCTCTGTCCATCTAGTACAATAGTCTATAGTAGTCAATATAAATCTATGACCAATGAAAGATGGAGGATTGATCGTTCCAACAAATTCTAGTCCCCATTGTGAAAAGGGACACATCTCCATCACCGGCTGTAATGGTTGAGCATTGAATCTTCCTTTATCTAATGTTGTTTGACACATATAACAATGTCTAATATGTTCATATGTATCTTTAAAAATTGTTGGCCAATAATAACCAGTTCTTAGAATGAGGTGTGCATAGCTAGGGGCGCTCCGTGAGCTGTTCCAAATTTATCATGTAGTTCCTGCAACACTTTATCAGCTTCTTTTTTGTTTAAACATCTTAAATAAATCCCTTCATGATTTATTTTAAATAGAGCTCCTCCTTTAATCATGTAACTCTGTGATTTTATCTTAAGGGCTCTTCTTTGATTTATTTGCATGTGATCAGGGCAAGTATGGCTAACCAAATAATGCCAAATGTCTGAATACTAGTCTTCTTGATCTTTTACATCCAAAGTGTATCAAGTTGACTCAAAATTTGTGGGTCTATCTCTACAATAGATTTGACCAAAGCTTGTCCCCAGACTAACCTCATGGGTATGATTTCTAAATCATATTCTTGTAAAATGGTGACCTATTTGGCTCTCTTTTCACTGAGTTCGCTCTATGTTAATAACATTTTTACCATGGAATCTAGAACAATAGCTTTGACTATACTTCTGAGGATGTAATGTCTAAACTTCCATACTACTTTGACCAAATCAAAGGCTTGTTTCTCAATATCTGTATATCTTAGCTCTGCTTCCTTAAACAGAGTGCTCATAAAAGCAATTGGGTTTTCTTCTTTATTTTTGCCTTTTTGTGTTAATACTGATGCACAAGTGTGACCAGAAGCAAGAGAGTAAATATAAAAAGGTTTGACATAATCTGTGCTTACCAATACCGGTGCTTTTGTGATTGCATTCTTTATAGTCTCAAATTTGATCTTAGCTTCGTTCGTCCACTCTATTTTGGCATTTTTCTTTAACATATCATTGAGCGGTTTCACTATTTCAGTGAACACTATAATAAATTTTTGAACAAAATTGATCTTACCGAAATATGACTTCAATTCTTTTCTACTCCTCGGGGGCTGTAACTTCAATTCACTTTGTTTGGGTTGATTAAAATACCATGTTCAAAAATTATATGTCCTAGTAACTTACCTTCAGTCACCCCAAAAATACATTTTTTAGGATTTAATGAAACTCCGTAGATTTCACACTTTTGTAGTATCGCTCTAAGATCTCGAATGTGATCTCTTTTATCTTTAGAAAATATTGTAAGGTCGTCCATGTAAATAATGATTCATTTTCCTATTAATCCTCAAAAAGCATAGTCCATGGCTCTCTGGAATGTAGCGCCAACATTTATCAATCCGAACAACATCCTTATGTAAGTGAAAGTTCCCCACTTCGTGGTGAAAGTTGTTTTCATCTGATCTTCTGTTGCTACCATTACTTGGTTATATCCAGAAAATCCATCCAAGAAGGACATAATTTGTGAACCATTAACTATCTATAGCACTTCTTCAAGTGAGGGTAGTGGATAATTATCTTTTTCAGATGCCTTGTTGAGATTTTGGAAATCTACACACAGTCGTATATCTCCATTTTTCTTCCTTACGGGGACCAAATTTTCCACCCAAGTAGAATGTCTGATAGGAAAAATTATTTTGGATAATAAAAGTTTTTGAACTTCCTTTTGAATAAGGCTCTAAGAGTGCATTCACTGGATGTTGTTTCTGTCGAAAAGGCTTCGCATCAGGCTTCAATGGTATAGTATGTCTAATGATGGAAGTATCATAAGTCTTCAAGTCTTCATATGTCCATGCTATGACTTTCTAGTAGTCTTTAAGTGCCTGAGCAATTTTTTTTTCTTCTTCAGTATAGACCCTTCCTATAAGCACATTCTTAGGATCTTCTTTAGTATGCAAATTGTATAACTCAAATAGTCCTTCGTCACTTTGAGGTAAATATTTTTTTCTGACTATCTAGTCAATGTGAAACAATCTTTCTAACTCAATTATTCCTTTCAGAATGTTATTATCTTTGGCTTGAATCAACTCTTCATCTTGAATTTCGTCATCAGGGTGATCTAACTCTTCGATTATTTGTGCTTCAAAAATATCAAAATTAGTGATGAATTCCAATATGTGTCGATCATCTTTGAATACTTGCAAATTGGTGACATTATCGAGAACCGAAGGTAACTGTACTAGCTCAACTATGAATCTTTGCAAATCTAAAGTCTCCAAAGGTTCTAAAGTACTGGAAGCAGTAGCTAAATCATTGACCCTTTGATTGAATCTTCTAGGCATGAGTAATGTTGAATGCGTCAAAATCTTTGATTAAATCCCATACTCTATGTTGATAATTGGATAATTTCTTGTAGTGGAAAATATATCACTTTCAGACTTGTTTAATCACCAATTCTAAATCACCGAACACTTTAAGGATTCTAACTTTCTTCTTGATTGCTAGGATCAAGCCATGTATAAGAGCTTCATATTCTGCCACATTGTTAGTACATTGAAATTGTAATCGATATGCAGCAAGAAAAGACTTACCTTGTGATTCAATAAGTTCAAATCCAATTCCAATTCCTTGTTTAGATTTAGATCCGTCAAATTTAAGAATTCAGGCTTGATCATCTGTAGCTAAGTCTTTACCATTTTCCAATACCATTGAATGAATCTTTTTAGTTTGTGTGTCTCGATCTTTGTCTTTACATGTTTCTGATTCAGTTTTTTGACATTATCATGTTCTGGACAATATCGATTCTCAATTTTGTGAATTATCTCTAGACACATCATACAATTGTTCTTCGGATGTGCAGCATTATGCAACTTGCACCAATCCTGCAATAACAAACTTTTAGTGAAATTTTGATTTTACTACTCTCTTGAGCTTTTGCAATAATATTCTTTTGAAATTTATTATAAGGACTATTCTCTTCTTTAGAAGAATCACAATCTAATTCAATTAAAACGTCTATTCCAAGAGTCGGTTCATTAGATTTCTTAGCATCACAAGTGAAAAATTCTTCAATTTTAACTCCTAAACTTCGTATTTTGTAAACTCTTGGTTCTACATCAATGTATAGAACTTCATTTTTCTAATTATAATCTGTAATCATGTATTTCATGCATGCTTCTCTTTCAATCTTGATTTGATTAGGAACTCCCTTCCATGGTAACCACATATGTGAGAAATCAATAGCCATGTATCCATTTAATGTTTTAGACCAATCTCTACTTAAAAGCATACCATAAGTATCAGGTATCTCCACGACTTGAATGTCAATATAATATTGGATTCTAGGATCAGAAGCCAATTGCATGTGAATATTAGTCAACTCTCTGACTACATTTACCTATGTCTTGTCAAGTTGAGTGAATTTATTTAAAGATCTTGCAAGAGTTAACCCTAATGTCTGGCATATGGATAACAACATCACATTAGTAGACGCTCCAGATTCTACTAAGTAGTTATGATATTCTTACCGAATATTCTCAAAGTGAGCAAAAATGGTGGGGACTCTATTTTTCCTTTGTAGAAGGCTACTTGCGCATCTACTATGGGAACAATGTTTTTATCTTTTGTTTTAGCCTGACTATCTTTCACTTGAATCTCTTTGAAATTGCTTTCTTTAGAAAAATATTCTGAAGTGTTCAAGAAAGCTTTCTTGATCATAGGTGTCTTAATCAATTCTGATAAAGAAAGGCTAATCTTTACCTTCTTAATTTCTTCCGCTAAATAATTAGTCAAATTGTTTTGATCAGCGAAATCTATCTTTTCACCTTTTGAAGCATTTGATGAATTGTAGTGAGAGGTTACCTTAGGTAACCCTGGGTTATTGCTTGATTTATTGTCAGGTGGAGTGTTGAAGTTATTAAGCAAAATAGATGTTAAAGGCCTGTTGAATTTACCTCCATTGTTAATGTTATTCCTCGTGTTGTAATTATGTCCCTTCTAATACTATTGGAAGGCATGTATTTTGTCTATTTCTTCTTGAGGCTCATTTTCATCTTGATAAGGAAAAGTATATGTTTCCAAGGTCATAGTCGAATTATCACTTTCATATTCATGAGCACAACTTGCAATAGCAGCGGGTGATTTGAAACGTTCATAACTTTCCAAGACTAGAGCAGAGTCATATCCTACTAGAACTAGCTCATTTCCTTTAGGAGGATGGGAATCACAATGTTCATTGTAATGTGTAGCAACAAGAAAAATATCTTAAGCAATTTTCAATTGTGAACAATCTACTTCAGCATGACCATTTGCATTATGAATTCTACACCAATTATTCATTGCGAGATCAGCTAATTTCACTTTTGATGTAGACTTTTCATCAGTTGAATCAGGATTATCTAAAGGTGTTGATACTCCCCCATTATTAGGGCGTGTATTCCAAGGTCTAGGTGGCCTGGGAGCATTATACATTCAATTTTGTGAATTCAGATTATTATTCTGAGCATAGAAATTTTGATTCCTTAATTGAGTAACCTCTGTGGTTAATATTTTGAGTTGAGTTGTAACTTCTTTCATGTCTTCTTTTTCCTCAGAAATCTTGACATTTTGATTTTCTTGAGTTTGTGAGAAAAGGAATTTCCTTTAGGACGTAGCTCTGTAATAGCGGGACCAAGGTGAGGGACTAAAGTTTGACTATTTCCTAGTTGAAATAAAGTACTTTGAGGAAATGTCCCATTCTGGACCACTGTAGGATAAACATTAGGAGCTATAGGATGACCTATAGGAACTCCATTTGCATTCAGGTAGGGTAAATATTCAATCCATTTCTGCCATTTGTGGATGATCCATTTCCAAGATGTTTCATTTCTAAATTCGCACTTACAGCTTCGGCATAAGCTTCCAGTAAAGTAGTGGGAGGATTTTCTCTTTGCTTCACAAACATAGCAGTTAAAGGATCTACTATTGTATAATAAACTGTGATAGAAGACAAATTATCCATTACATTAGGTGCTTGTAGCCTAGAATAAGCCTTTTGAAATTTGTCATTCAAAGCGGTTTTATGTTTGCCTTCAAACCTCTTGATTTGAGAAAATTGATGATATAACAAAGCAGGGTCAATCGGTGTTCTCAATCGGGCTAAAAATTGAGTTTCCATGTCTTACCAAAATCTGATAGAATTACGAGGCAAATTGATATACCACTGGGGTGATCCCACAAAGCTGGTTTACAATTTCTGGGAGAATCTGATTTTTGTTGAAATCACATATTTTTAGAAAATATAATGATTTAAGCCTTAAAAAGTTCCATTTAAAGCATTCTAATTGAAGAGGGTTTGATCAAACTACCTTAGGTCAAACCCCCTTGGATAGAACCTCGCTAGTTTTAAACCATACCTATAATAGAGTCTCCTTTACACCTATCAAAATGTTGATAAAAAACCACTTTTAATTTACCTTTTGGGGGATCAAATGAATTCATTTAAAATTTATTTTTTGTAAGTATGTAGTCCTTATTATAAGCTATCCAAAAAGTATAATTTTAAATAAATTTTCACCGAAAATCAAGCTCTCTATTCATGTGGAAAAATAGAAATTATCAAATTTTTTTGAAAATATGAGTGCACGGATATTGAAGTCCTTGATCCAAAAAAAAAAAGAATTTCGATACATACAAAAAAAGTTGTGTTATACAGTCCGCCTATGTCTGAATTGTAATTGGTTTGACTTAGAAACTTGATTAAGGAAAAAATATTCAATAAAAAACTATGAAACCGATTGGAAGCACTAGATATCATAGTTGCAAATCTAAATTCAAAAAAATTATAATTTTATCCTTCATGTAAAAAAAGTTATGTGTTATACGGTGAGTGTCACTCCTTTAAAATAGTGTTTACTGAAAAAAAACTAGTTTTTGAAGGAGATGGAAAAAGAAGTGCAATCTAATTCCAAAAAAATTGGAAAAAAATATATTTAGAATCTAAAAAAAAAATGTCACAAATCACTAGTTTGCATCATCTTCAAATTCCCCATGGTTTAGTCGCTATAGGTGCCCGAAAGTGAAGATTTAGTTAGAAAAAATCAGTTTAGTGTCCAGTTTGGCCAAAAATTGTAAACTAGTATTATGGGATCACCCACTGGTAGACTTCATCACTTAAAGTGTATGGGAACAACCTACATATGACATATTCATGTTGAATCCTTGCTCTAAAGCATGTATCCTTGAATATACTAATATGTTCTTCTGTGTCTTTATGAAAATAATATTTAGGACAACTTGTCAAGATTTTCGGTAAATTGTTATATACAACGAATTGAATCGGTGACTCCACATTAAAGAATTTCATCACTATGGGAGGTGGTGGTGTTACAACAGTTGGATTCTTCGAACTTGTGCTTAAACTTCCAAAATTTTGAGGTCTAGATGATGTTCGACCACCAAGCTTGACTAAAGTCACACGAGGATCACCAGATGGGGATCTAGTGGTTCTACAAAAATCCAGTTTAAAACCTAACAAAACCAAAAATGACAACAATAGGCCCTACTTCTAGCACCAGTTCTTGTTGACGATGATTTCACTTGCAGCAAATAGGGCAAATAAATTCTTCACAGACAAGATCGCAAAGAGCCTATCCTTCTTAAAAGATATGAAACAAAGACAACCTAAAGGGGAATTTTGCATTAACAGGGCAAAATATTGGCTTTTGTTCAATCCCAAGTCTCTGATAACTAGGTCATGGTTGCACTAGGGTCGCTCTCAGGTATTGATGTGATATTTTTGTTAATCTCAAAGGGACTACGGTTATTTCTAGTTTCACTAGCAATTATAAGCCCTTCACATAAAAATTTCCACTTCATTCATAGAATAACATCATGAAATCAAAAGATTTTACAATAATATTTCATGAACATCACAAATTCTTTGTTATCACTTAAGTAGATTTAGCATTAAGCATTCAACAACTTTATGGAAAAAAATATATTTTCAATAAAATTTCTTCCATTCATTTAAATTTTGGAACATTTTCAAATATTTAAACATCTATTCTAAAATAAAGTATAAAAAATACTAAAAATCAAAAGTTTCTCTCGGTTATTCTCCATGGATGCCCTAAAGAATTAATTAAAACAAAGAAAATTGCTTTATACTTCACCAGATTGCTTCACAACTACATATAAAATGGTGCAAGCTTTTAAAGAGAGGGGTTTCATTTTTGGACACCAAGTAGGTTTTGTATGCACCCTTAAACGGCTCAACATACAGTCTTGTTCGACCAAACTAACAAAACCAGCTACAAAAGATACTGAGATAGGTAGCTATCTAACAAGCTCTTATATTAATTAATGTCTACGTGCATACAAGTTTTACACCGGAATGGTTCAGAAAATAGGAAAAAAGAACAAAATTTAAAATTTTATGCTCCTCTGACATCCACAAATTTTGAACTTAAAATAAAAATGAGGGAGGAGATGGCATTTTATAGGAACAAGGCCCTAGAAGTTGAACTTAAAAGTCTGTCCAAAGAATCAGAAATAACAATATGAATAGTTGTTTCTGGATTTGATTGTGTGTAAGCTTTTTTGAATCAACATTTCGAATCACACTCCGTGATCCATCATCAGGATAGAGGAGAGCTCAAGGATATGAAAGATCCTTGAGCTTTTTTGTCATATCCTTGAGCTCTCCTCTATCCTGATGATGGATCACAGAGTGTGATTCGAAACGTTGATTCAAAAAATCTTACACACAATCGAATCCAGAAACAACTATTCACAATTGAATCCAGAAACAACTATTCATATTTTTATGGATTGTGGAAATCTAATAACATTGACATAAATAACAAATTAAAATATGGCACATGGCATCCACCAACTGTCATCAAGAATATTCTAGAATAAGTCAAGGCTTTGACTTCATTTGTAGCAACACTTTTCTTTATACTCCAGCACAATCACTTTGCATTTGTTGTGGCTATCAGCTCCCTTTCAAAACAACAGAATAATGAACATCTACCGGGACCGAGATCAACCTTCAAACTCAAAATTGAAACAAAATAAACTTCCTCACACTTTCGACATCTGATTCTTTTCTCTTCTCTCTTATAACTCAGGCTCCATGATTCTTCCTTCACCTTTCTTCAACTGGTATTCTCGAGAAGTACTTATTACTTGATGTATGCGTTCTTTTGAAATCCCTTGTATCACTTTCCAAGTGACCTTGAGTCTAATATATTCTCCAGTTACTTTGATTATGATATTATTCCTCTACACTTTGTCTGCTTCATACTTGGCTATAATATTTATGCAGTGTATAATCTCATCAATAACCTCCCTTGTCAACAATTAAACAGGGTCTCTATTTATTCTTTCTATCCATTCCTTGAAGACTTTAGCTTCTTTTCCCTCTTCTTTTCCCTCCTCTCCTAATGTTTGGGGATCAAAACCTTGACATGCTAGCATTTTGATAAATTGTTGATTTTCACCAATCAATTTCCTGCATTCTACAGTGACCTTTTCAAATCCTTCGATACATTGTATTAACATGTCACCTTCCCATTTCAACTTTTTCTTTCATTTTTCAGGTAATGGAAGTTCACGTTCTGATATTACATCACCTTGTATTAACTCTTGGATATTTGATTACATGAGAATTTCAATGCTTTTCCTTTCTTCGATGACTTGCTCCTAGAAAAATCTACACTCGTCTTCAAATATTTTTGATTTCTTTGAATGGTGGTATGATTCCTTGTACTTTCTTATTGCATCTATGATGAATTCTTCTCCTTGTTTTACCCAGTACTCAATCCATTCTTCAAACATATTCATTTTATGACAAACTGTTACAATTGTATCTACTTGTTCTTATGACATCAACACCAGATATTGGGGTAGTTTAGCTTGCTCTTGACCAAATAAAGTTAATGACTTTATAAAATGTTCCAAGGTAGCAACCCGTTCTTTCAATTCTCTCTTCTTTTGTTTGTATTTCTGCACTTTGGCAATAGTAGCTTTTAAATTTACTTTTTTTTCCTCTAACTCTTGCTGCCAAGATGAGTGTCCAAGGTTAATACTGGTTATCTTATACTCCTTAGGTGTTATTTCATGTTTGTCTTTATCAACTATTGGAGTAGCTATCTGAATAGTTCTATTTCCATATGTGTTTCTCTATATGACATGTTTTGTCTTTGCTTTGCACCTAGGTTTAGGAGTATCTACTTCTTGCATGAAATTATTAAGATTCAGAGGTAGTACTTCCACTTCCATCGGAGAAGCTAGTTCTCTGATTAACCAATCAGGTGTATCATCATCCTGCTATACCTTTGTAACATTTCTTTGTTCTTGTTTACCACTTGTTTTAGGAACTTCTTATCTTTGACTTGTCACATTTTCTGAAATGGGAATTTCCTCAATGATATCTGGCATAGATTCAGGATTAGTAGGGTTTGACATTGTCTTCTCTGTTTGAAGACTTATATTTTCCTATCTATCCAAATTTTCCACTTCATCTCTTCTAACATTATCTTCTTTATTCACTACTACATCAAAATTCTCTTTATTTTCAATTCCTTCTCCTGAAAAATGTGTAGCTTCCTCTTCTACAATCTTAGTTTCATCATGGCCTTTCTCTGGTTATTCAAAGACCTATGACTATTCAATAACATTTGGCACATTCCCAAGCGAAGGTTGGGAATCAAGAGTATCTTCTTCACAATTCTTTCATCAATAGGATCATGCTTTGTAGTCTTCCCTATTTCCATCTAAAGTATGCTAGGGTTTCCTGCCTCTGAGGTGAGCGTTCCTTGAATAAACTCTTCTTCTTCAATATTTATGGGGTTAGAACCTTCATCCTAAATTTCTTCTATCACTGGATGTGCCATGGGCTTGTCTTTAGACTTCTTTTCTTTCACTTTCTCCCACACATCACCCCATTTTTCCACCTGTTCTTTAATTCTAGCTTCATCTTCTTTAAAAATTTCTTCTAAAGCTATAGGATTCCCTCCTAGCACTTGTTTCATACTAGCCATATTAATAGAAGGGGGAGAGGTAAACAATGTTGCAACTCTTTGAGATGCATACCTAGTTTGTGCACCAACATTTTCTGTTGCTCTTGTTCCTTCATCAACAATCACTCTAGTTCTTGGTTTTTTTGTAGAGGAAGATGCACCCTTAGGTATTACTTTTTATTTATCTTTACCTATTTCTACATCTTTTTGTTTATCAGATGGTTTTATGGGAACTTATTGTCTTGTAATTTTAGGGGTTCTTTCTTCAATTCTTATACCTAGAGCAGCCTTGCTAGTTTTTCTTCTCTTCTTGGTAGGCTCTCCACTTTCAAAAGCTATATCATCTCTTTGCTTCCTCCTTTTATCTTTTGAGAAGACAGGCTCAATTCCTCTTTCTCTCAAACCTTTGCAAAAATCATCAATCCAGTGTTGAGTATACCGTATGACTAGTTTGGTGAACTCATCAATTGATGTCATATCTTCATCATCTAAGACTGGGTTTGGAATGGGTTCATCATATACCCTGTCTTCATTGTAGAACTTGTTCAACACCTAGCTATCATCTTCTTCCAAGTAATCTAGAATATCATAAATTTTGAGCATCTGAGCAAATCTTAGAGACATTCTTTCATATTTTCTTCTTCTTACCACATACTCGTCCTCACAGTTAAGCCAATAATCTTCTAAATGTGGCACATGATCACGAAAACCAACAATATTTTTAGCAATATTTCTTTCAATATCATAATACACTCTCTGGAGTAGGAGCTCTTCAAAATGGTATGTCCTCATTTCTTCTTCACACAAGTCAGTTACTTTAATTGCACTGCACTTATAATTTCCTATTGTAATGGTAAATTTAAAAGAGGCATTTTTGCGAGCATGACTATAAAGAGCTTGATACAATTTCAATTGTCTCACCAATTCCAATAAAACAATTTTATCTGTGGGATACCTAGGCAGCATGAATGGGTGTCCATCAAATCCCTCCACTCTAATGTAGGAGTAAGTTGGGAACTGTATGTACTAGCTTCCCATTGGTTGAATGGCACTTTATGCTTCCAAGGATAATGTCTTAGCTTTATCACCTTCCATTGTCCTAACCAATTTCATGGAGAACAAATCATTAAATTTCCTATAATCATCTTTATACCCATGGATGGTGATCTGGGGTAGATGTGCATATATCAAACTATTTCCAACTTTTGTGCCCAAAGTGCCAATCTGTCTCAACCCTTGTTTACTGGATCTCATAGGACATGAGTAAATAATATGCGATGACATGTAGAAGCATCTATTTTTGGGAAATGTAGTAATTTGGTCATATAGTCTATCGCTTATCATCTTTCCCCAATGCAATTCCACAAGGCCCTCTATTAGGTGGGATATTATCACAAAAATCCAGGATTTGAATTTGCTTGCATCTCTTAAACTAGCTAATCTACTTAGCAAAGTTATAATATCTTGCATTTCTTATTTGAACATAGACCTCTAAATTACCTTGGTCTATTGTGTAATTAGCTCTTGGCACCATTGGGTGCTCATAATTTCTCTATTACACTCTTCATCATTTTGATATGTCTTGATTTTAGCCTTTATATCAACAGTATACATTTGTGTATAAATGGGGAGACCAAATGTGCATATGATTCCTTTTTGTGATAAGTCTGTGTAAATTATCCCTTTCTTCTCAACAATCCTCTTGGTTGGGTTGAAGTAATTTATGCACTACATAACTAATTCAGGAGCCTCCATTGCTGGTGGAAACCCTCCTATAGGAAGTAAACCATTTTCCACAACATTCTTGGTGCATTGAGAAGCAATCTCTTGTAATATCCGTGAACAAATTTCAATGTCGGAAGACCATCCCATATGAGTGTCTGTAACCACTACATTGATGGGTATGGCTTGTGAATTGCAATACTTGAATTCATCTTTTGGCCTTGCGTCAGAAGTGCTCATTTGTGTATAATGTGTTCTGCAATTTTCAAAATATGTGTCTTGTGTGCAATTTAGGGTTAAATTTAACCAAAACTATCTGTTTATAAAATTTTCAATTCATTTTCGATTAAATTCAAGAAATCAGAGAATAAACAATGTTTCAATTTTTGAATGGAAATACCACTATTGAATTTTTTCAGCTTGAGAAACACTTAACAAAAATATTAGTTATTCAAAACATACCTAGTTCTAGTTAACAATGGCGATCTTTCAAAATGTAACTTCAAAACTCTTGGTAGTTGTCTTGGTTTCTCAAAATTTAGCTCTCCTTGTGCGCCAATGTTGTTTCGTTACTTCAATGTCCTTCGCAAATTTGCAATATGACATGAAGTGGAGTGTTGAAAATGCAATTGCATGCTTGAGGTGGTGCCAGGTACATAGGTCGTTTTCCACCTTCATTAATTACATGTTATTTCACATTAATTCCTCAAATAAAGGTGCAATCATTACAGATTATGGTCCAAATTAAGAACACCTAGATTTTTGTGTGGACTCACTACTAGAGAAGAAAGATTGTGTGATGATAATACGTGGTAATTAGATTTCACGTTGATTCTTTGTAAGGTATATGTCATTAAAGATACGTGATCAATTGGTGATCACCAAGATTAAAGCTTTCTGGTATTTCCTTTGAAAAAATAACAAACACCAAGATCCAGGAAATACCCTCTAAGGAAAGAGAAAACTGGAATGAGAGGAAAGATCAAAAACCGAGTCCAAAAGATAGATTGACAATTTTCATAACAGACTCTCCAATTTCTAACTTCTAAGAAAAAAGGAAACAATAAAAGTACCAAACTCCGGTAAAAAGGAAACTATCGGGATTGACGACTCCGATCAATGAAATACCAGGTGGAGCAAGAATCGTATAAAGATACAAATTCCCTTGACACAAGCACAGGACTCTAGGACTCTAGTTTTCGGTAACATGTTAAACTTTATGAAAATACCAAAACACCAAATCCATGAAGCAAAAGGATACAACAAAAAAGAGTCCAAGTGAAAATGAAAGAGAAATCAACAACCAATCGAGCAGCAAAACAACGCCAAAGCAAATGAAAGCAAAAAGAAAAGTAGAGGAAAAGGAAAAAAGGGGGTCCACATTTTGCCAAAGGGAAAAATGGGGCATGTTGTGAGACCACACAACACTAAGGATTGGCAAAAAAGAAATACTGGGACTCATATGCCCAGACTATTGCAAAGTGTCCCAAGATCGGAATTTTGAAGTGAAACTTTGCAAGCCTCTGAGTGTGGATTAAATAAGCCTTTTCCCACTGGTTTCATGTAGATAGGTTGGATATCTTGCTCTAGATTTGAGTTTCCGTGAGCCTTGAAAACTTTTCATGACAACTTTTTCAACATTGTCATTTTGATACATTTGAGGGTTTCAAATCTACTTTTTCTTCAACCTATAAACCTGTAATCACACAAAGAGAGAGATAAAAGTGTTTTTTGTTAGGGAATGGGGTTTTTCCTTGGTCAAACCCTGTTTAGGTAAATAAACCTTATAATGAAACAATGAAGCATGGACATGAAACATGAATAATGATACCTTGAATGATGTCTTGAAATGTAAATCTACAATCTAACATGAAGTGGCATTAAATAATGTAAATCTTGATTTGAATTAGATTTGGAACAATGCTTAACTTGGATCTTGAATGCTACATCATAACACTAGCTCAAAAACATGCTTGATGGTTTATTCCTTTGACATGATAATGGATCTTGAACTCTCATGAGAGTGCTCTTGATTTCTTATTAAGTTCTAGGATGAAACTGTGTGAAATAACCTTGTATTTATACTTGTTTATGCCAAATTTCCCAAAATTTCAATGCTACAAGATGACATCAAATCTAGGAGAATAAAATCCCACCAAGAATTGAATTCAAAATAGGTCTTGGTTAAAGAAGGACTCATGCGCTAGTTGTGGCGTAAGAGTTCCAGTGGCTTAAACACGAGACACAAACTCCAAGAAGTATCTTTTTTAGTGTGGAATTCAAAATCAGGTCCCAAGACTTAGGTGGGACTCATACACCCAGGGTGGTGTATGAGTCTCAGATCACCATATCTGGAACACATGACCCAAAATATTGAATTATGATTGGTTATTTGATAAGTGTTGGGATTATCCATAGAAAAATGCATTTAATAAGGCTTGTGGATGCAAAATAGGATCAATTAAGGCATAAATAAACCCAATTAATTAATAAAGCCCTAGATTAGTGTGAAAGTGTAAAGATACACTTTACAACACCCTAAATAAGGCACAATTAGGTCCATTTAGTTTAAGAGGCCCTAAACTTAATGCAAATGTGTAAAAAACATTATAAAACTAAATCAAGACAACATTAGGGTCAGTTTTATATTACTTATTCCCAAATCAAGTGTGAAAAAGGGCTACATTTTTCTACACCACAAATCTATCCTCTTGAAAACTTCAATAAGGCACCACAATACTACACGTTGAGCTTCACAAGGCTTAACAAGTTGCATTATGCTAAGAACTTATGAACAAGGCAAGGCTCCCTAGGTAAGCAAGGTGTGTTATGCTAGGTGGCCTTGAATTTTATTTTTTTTGAGCTCCACAAGGCTTAACAAGTTGTATTATGGTAAACACCTATGGACAAGGAAAGGCTCCACAAGCAAGAGAGGTGTGTTATGCTTGGTGGCCTTGAATTGGGTTTGAGCTTCATAAGATTAAAAAGCTATGTTATGCTAACACTTATGAACAATAATGCTAGTAAAATTTTCTGTTCAAAGAGATTTTGCTTAGTTTGGTTAAGGTCTTCTTCTTAGACAACACTGTGCATGTCTCCAAGAGAGGAAAAATCAAGAGTAAAAGATTCACAACTTAGGGAATGTAGTGCATCACATCACCACTAAGAGGAAAGTCGTACGCTAAGAAATATCACACTCTTGGAGGACATCAAACCCAAAGACACCACCAAGAAAAGGACACATCACAAGAATAAAGAAAATTGCACCATGAAACATGAGAAATGTTGAAAGATATTATTGATGTATGCCTCCACTTTAAAGCAGTTTCTAACACCATTATTGTGAGCAATTGCTTTAAAGTATCTAATGTCCAATCCTAAGACATGAGAGCTTCCTCAAAAATCCCTATGCCAAGTCATGTTTATGAAATAAAGCTACGTCATGAAAAAGGAAGGAGGGGTTGCCCCTAAAAATACATAAGGGATCTATAGACTCAGGGTCAATATATCTAAGTTGCTACAATGTCATTATAAAGCTTGGAAATGTCATTCCCCAAATACTCATACAATTGGAAGAATGACACATAAAGAGCGAAAATAAAGAATTTAAGCTTTTGGGTCAACATGGAAGAGACCTAAATGTCTTGACGCCTTGTATCATCCCCAAAAGGAAAACACAAGACAAATGAAAAGATAAAATGTATATGACATATGGTCCAAGAATGTAGGTACAAATAGATGAATGCACAAAAAGAGAGAGATACATCAAATGAAACATTATTGGGGATCACATTACACACATGCAATCACATAGAGAAACATGAAAAGAAAACTTGATGCAAAATACTAGTAAGGAACATGTGACTCAACCTATAGCAAGTCATTTGCATCCCAATCTTGGTCAATATATGCGGAAGGTAGACAACTAGCCAAAGGGACAACATCAAGTGCCAAAAGTAGGACAAGGCTATCTAACCCCTTGCCCCCACTAAGTGCAAGACAAGGATGAGTCGAGATAAGTGATGAGAATGAGAACCTTGTGATAAAGAGAATGATTTGCAATTAATGTAAAACATGTAATAGTGAGAGTGCTATGATCCTATAACTATTACATGGCGAGGAGAAAAATGCATGTAATTTCTATCCAATTATTTCTTCATAGGAATCATTATCATCAGGATAGATATCACACAATATCAATTTTAATGAATAACACTCGTCAGTAAGATGCCCAAGAGTTCTATGTATTGTGCAATAATTCATGTTTTTCTTAGGTTTACTACTGCTAGGAGGTGGAAATTTAATCCAACCCTGTTTAAGAAGGTGTTCCATTTTTCGTTCAATTTTTGTTTGAGTATGCAGGAATGGCAATTTTTTTATTTTGTAAGGTTTGGATTTCTTGCTTGATTGACCAATTTGTTGAGATAGATGTTGAGGAGGAGGGCCTAATATTCCCTTATCATTCATATGAGGCATTGGTTGTTCCGTAGGAAGGAGGACACTTATGTCAGGAGGAGGATCTTGATATCCTAATCCTTTGGTTTCTTCAATAGGAAATTGCTCTAAAATTTTATGAATTTCATGCTCATTAGTTATGTCACATCCTTGGTTGGTTAAAATCTTAAAGCCTTTGACATAAGTCTCTTCTAGGTTAATGGGAGTGTTGATCACTTTGTTAACATAAGATGGATAGGTATGCACTTGATTAGAGGAGCTAGGTTCACTCATTGTTGGAAGTTTAGGCTTAGTTTGTGACTCAATTTCAGGATGTAAAAAGACCAAACATCTCAAGTTGTGTTGATTGTTTCATGGAAGGATAAAAGGATGCATTATTCTCAAGATTTTCAAGGCAATTGTTTATGAAATCATGCATGCTAGCATCATCTTCTTCAATGATGTCAACTTCACGAGGACACTCTTTAAGAGTCGATTGAGCATGGTTAGGTTCAATTTCATTAGGATCATTGTCAAAAACACAACTTCAAACATCAACCAAGGATAACAAGGACTTCCACATATTGCTAAAATACTTGTCCATTCTCAGATTTTTAGATTTAAAACAAGGTAAAAAAATTTATTACACTATGCAAAAACCTGAAATTAATGTCTTGTAAATGCAATTTTGAAATCACACAATGCACTAATTTTATCAAATTAAGCTAAGTATGACCAAATTGAAGAAACAAAAATTCTACAAATAGAAACAGAGATCTGAGAACAACAAACAAAAATGCAGAAATAAATGTTTTAATGCCCAGAAAATCAGGAAATGATCTTGATTAGGGACTCATTCGCCCTAGGGAAAATGGGTCCTAGATTAGGGTTTTTAAATTTTTTTATAGATATCTAGGTTAATTTATGTAGTTTCTAGATTTTGATATGATACAACAAGTTACACTTTTAATTTTCTATGAATTCAATGTTGAATGCAAGTGCAAAATGTGACAAAATGTGACAAAATGTGACAAAATGTGACAAAATGACAACCTAGAAAACCTAATTTGATACACAATTTTGTTTCAATTTTCAAATGCAAATAAATATGATGCAATATTATGTAAATGATATGCAAGATGACTAATCTTTTTTTGTATTTTCTATATTTAAAGAATGCAAATATGCAATCCTAAAAACCCTAGATGCAATGCAAGGTTAAATGCAAACTAGACACCCTAAATTAGACTCAATTCAATGCAAAGAGATGCAAATGAATGCAAGATCTAAATATAGGTTGAAAGAGGACTCCTAAATTAGAAAATGCAATGATCAAACTCAGGTTCACCAAAATGAAACATAGAAAAATAGGGTTTGGGGGGATATGTTATGGAAGGGGGTTCACCACAACAAAGGACCTATTTTCCCTAATTTCATTCAAGGAAATGAGATTGAAACAATGAGATGACTAACAACCAAAAGGTGAGTCAAATCAAGGTATGAATCAGAAATTTTCCTCTCTATGCAAGGATGAGGGTGTGATTCAACTAGCACTTTGGGGAGAGAGATTAAAACCATCAAACAAACTCCAAAATGCAAGCTATAAAATGCAAATGAAGGACAATACTCAAAACTAAAAAAAATAGTAATCAAAAGGCAGATCAAGAAAAGGGAAAATAATGTGTACCTTTCACCAAAAGTCAATTTTTGGAGCTCACTGAGGACTCATTCGCGCTATGGTGAATGGGTTCAGGCTAGGGCTCTACAAAAATCCTTTCTGGGTTCTCTTTTGTTGTGTCTACACTCCTTGATTCCCGATTCTCACTGTCAGACAACCGAAAATAAATTATGTAGAATATTTTCCATGAAATGACAACTTTTCTTGCAACTTTGACAACTTTTCAACTTTCTTCAATTTTGCTCTTCAAAGGATCTTTCACCTAAAATCTACAATCACACATCAAAGAGCTCAAAAAATGTTGTTTTTTAGGTGAATGGGGGTTTGCCTTGGTCAAACCTTGTTTTGGTAATTGGGTAAAAGTACAAATTTGTGTCACACTTTTGGCCAACTTATTAGCACAAGTGAATTTTAGTATTTATAACTAAAAATCAATTTTGGTCAAACATATGATCTAGTAAGATTCATTCTAGATAAGTTAAATACTTCCACAACTTTTCCAACTAAAATTGTTAGTTAAATGCATATGTAGCACCACTTTGAGGCCAATTTACTAAAAAAATGAAACTATTTGAAAATTTTAATGTTTCAACAACTCCTACTCATATAAATAACATTTTTTTAAAAATGTAAAAATACCCTTTTGTAGATCCATAAGTGTAGGTTTAAAATATATATTTATTTTAATAGTTCAATTATTATTTTTATTTTATTTTTATTTTTTACTAAAAGTAGGATATCAACACAAAAATATTAGGTTGATTACCATGCCAAGAAAAATACTAAAACTTATTTAAATTTTTTTAAAAAAAATATGATGCCCTAGATAAAAGAATCAAAATTAAGATAGTATAATTTATTTTCTATTTTAGATATATTCAATATAAAATTTGACATTAAGTGGAAACATATGTGTTTTAATTCACACACATTTAAATATTTATTTAAAAATATGTATTTATTAAAATTGTAAAAAAATATATCCATGCCCTAAAGTTTCAAGTTATAAATATACACAAAAAATTTGAAGGAAATAAAAGAAAATTTACTATATAAAGCTTGACATCTCATGTAACATCATTTTTCAACATTTTATTAGCAACTAAATTATAGTGTTAATTTATAAAAAACTATACTCAATTTTTTTTTAATTTTTTCAAAAATACACATTTTATTAGTTTGCATCATTTCAAAATTCAAAACACAAATGCCACTTTCTAGTGATTGATATTTATAAGTTAGATCAGTGTTGGTTGTTTCTTTTATAAAAGTGTGACACAACTCTGTACTTTTACCTAATTAAACCTTGAAATGAAATAGAAAAGCATGAAGGAATGATGAATGAGCAATTCTATGTAACAACTCACCAAACCTTTGATAAAACCTTGGATTGTAGATCTACAACTTGCATGAATTGGCTTCAATAGATGTGGATCTTGATCATGAAACTTAATTTGATATAATGTATTTGAATACTTGAGTAGATCTTGAACTCTGCATCACCATATTAGCTCAAACAACATGCATGATGCAATAAATCTTTGACATGATGAAAGGAATCTTGATTGCTGCAATAATTTTCAATAAATCTACCCTTGAATGCCTTGAAATTCTCTTGAATTTCTTTCGATAATGCTTACTTGAATATCCTTAGCTTGCTTGAAATATTATAGGTGAAACATAGTGAAATGACCTCTTATTTATATGTATCTTAACATTAATTCCTGAAATTAAAATATCACAAGCTAAAATTAAATTATAGATTTGAAATCATTAAAATACCGCCAAAAACATAGTTTGAATTTAGGTCCTAGGCCTAAGTGAGGACCCATTCACCCTATGGTGAATGGGTCCTAGGTCACTTACCTAGGACACACATTGCTCAATGTTAAACATTATGTAATAGCATTTATGAATGTTAGGTTTTATCCCTCAAAAATTACAATTAATTAGTCTTGGATTTGAATTAAAGGGTCCAATTAAGGAAAATTAACCTCAATTAATTAATAAATCCCTAGATTAAAGTGAAAGTGTAAAGGTACACCTTAAAACACCAAAAATAAGGCACAATTTAGTCCATTTTAATTATTAAGGTCCTAAACTTAATGAGAATATGTAAAATACATATTACAGCACTAAATTAAGGCATCATTAAGCTCATTTGATTATTAATTATCCCAAATTAATTGTGAAAAAGGGATACTTTTTCCTACACTACAGTGCTCACTTAGATTTAGGCCTTTATGATAAGGGTTAGAGTTCAATCAATTTTAGGGTTAGGGTTCAATTATAGATAAGGTTCAATTATTGATAAGGTGTGATTATGGTTACAAATAGGGTTAGAATTAAAAAATAGTTAAGATTGAACTAGGGATACATATAGGGCTCAATTAGGGTTAATATTAGGTTAGGGTTAGGATTTATTTAGGGTTACACATAGGGTTCAATTATAGTTAGTTTTAGGGTTCTAGGATAAATCTTGGGTTATGATTATGGTCAGGGTTATTAATTTCATATTATAATTAGGGTTCTCAGATAAAGCTTAGGGTTACACTTGCAATTAGGGTTAGAGTTAGGATGAAGGTTATAGTTTGGGTTAGAATTAACATTTGTATTAAGGTTAGCCATATGATTAAAATTATTGTTTAGAATTATATATCTAACCCTAACTTTAACCCTAATTCTAAGACTAACACTAATTCTAATTTTAACCCTAACCCAAACCCTAATTCTAACCCTAAACCTAAACCTAAACCTATATCTTGTTGCAAGAATGAAAGTGTTGTGAAAATTTTGTAGGTGTTGTCATTGATGTCAACTGGTCAGTTGGTTATCTACTAGTTGTTGTTGGTTGTATATGTCGAGGATACTGAGAAAATTGTAATAAAGATATGTTCAATGATTGATCTAGTTTTTGGTTTGGATTTGCTCCTGTGGTTATGTGGTTTAGATATGTTGTTCATGGTTGTTAACAAATGTTATATCCAAATTTTTGGTTGTTGATTCATTGTTTAGTGTGAGTTGTGTTCACCAGTTGTGAACTATGGTTTTCTATGTTTCTAGTTGAGGTTCGAGAGAAGTGTTGTTGGTCCAGATTTCTCTTTGACGAAGTCTTATGACTTGCAGTTCTAGAGTTGTGTTTCCTTGGTTCTATTGAAGATAGTTTTGGCGGTTGAAAGATTTGTGCTTAATGGTTCTATGTGTTTTACACTGGTTTGGCTGACCTTGTGTTCAAAATACTACTTTTGAGGATGATAAAGCGTGTTGGATCTTTTTGGGTCCCTTGAAGTGTGTGTTTTGGTTTCCCTCATTCTAATTCCACCCTAGGATTTTTTGGCACCAACCCAATTTGAATTTGGATTTCTATGACCAACTTTGGATATGTTTCAAAGTTGAAGATGGTATAAATGCAAGATGAGTTAATGATGAAGAGAATATGTGAGAGTAAATAAGAGTGATAAGAGGAAAGAGAAAGTGTAGTTTGATGCAACATTGATTCTATTTAGTAAGTGTGTGTGTGTTGTGAGTGTAAGAGATTAGTGTGAAGTTTAATGTTGAGTTTTTGAATGCAGTGAGCAAAAGGTGAACTCTATCATTCATTCAAGTTGATTGAGTGTTTTGGTGGAATTCTTTATTGCATTGGGATTGTAGTCTCTCTGTAACAAGTCTTCTTTGTCTTCTTTGTATATCTGTGGCAGTGATCCCTCCAAGTTGTAGCCCTGTTGGACAATGAGTCCTTATTTTAGGCAGTGAGCCTTGTTTCAAGCAATAAGCCTTTTTATAATCGGTTTTGATATTCTTTATAGTGTGAGTTAATCCTCACCGTGGCTTTTCCCTTATTGGTTTTTCCACATAAATCTGATGTTATTGTGTTTATGTGTTGGATTTGAGTTTCTGCATTGGCATTGGCATTGGATGATTAATCATTTAAGCAGTTTCAAGTATTAGTTCTGGTAATTGAATTTAAAGGTTTAATTCTATGACAACTAATTCACCCCCCCTCTCAGTTGTCATATTCAACATATATACCTCTAACATTGATTTTAATCCTAACCCTAAACCTAAACCTAATCTTGAACCTAATCCTAACCCTAACCTAAACCCCACCTCTAATTCTTACCCTAACCCTAACTCTAATTCTTACATGATCATAACCCTAATCCTAATTTTAACTTAAACCAAACCCCAACCCTAACTCTAATTCTATACCTAACCATAATTTTAACCTTACCATAAACCTAACCCTAACCCTAATACAAACCCTTTCCCTAACCCTAACCCTAACTCTAACCATAATTGTAATTCATTTAATATTTTACATGTTGAGTTGTGAATGCTACTAGCATATATATATTTAAAATTTTAATTATATATATATATATATATATAATACGTTGAGATGTATCCTTCTTGAGGCACCTATTTTTTAATCAATTTCTCACATAAAAGTGTAATAGGCACCTTGAGAAGTTCTCAACGTATTATATATATATATATATATATATATAGTCACATACCTCCATTTATATATATATATATATAGTCACATACCTCCATTTATATATATATATATATAGTCACATACCTCCATTTGTATGCTCATAATATTTTCAAATTATGCTAATCTTTTGTATGATTAAACTAAAAGTTCTTTAATTTAAACATTAATAATAGAGAAACACTCATGTAAGACTCCAATATTAATAGTCACCCACCTATATCATTTTAAACAAATAATATTAGAGCAACACTCATGTAAAAATTCAATATTAGTATCCACCCACCTTCTTTATCCATTTCTATTTGCATGCTTAATAAATGTTAAAAAAAAAATTCAAAAATTACAAATAGATCACGTATCTACAATTTCCTTTCAAAAAATTCAAACTTTAGACAATGATCATTTTATAAACAATCTATCTTTAAATATTTCCTTAACATATATAGAAACACATGTATAAATTATTTATTATCTTATTTTAAAAACTGTCTCACCTAAAATGCCTTTTTTATCTCCTTTTCTACTTCCTAGGATCAAATAGTTTTAAAGGTAAATATATAGAAGCATTAATGAGATACAACTTCCAATAAGAAACCAAAATTCCTAAGAAAATTACTTGAAAAATAAAACAAGAATGAGATATATTTTTAAAGGTAAACACATAGAAGTATTTATGACACACCAAAACTCATATTGGGAATTAAAAAGTTGCTAAATATAGAAGCATTCATTACTAGAATTATGACAAAATTGTACTTCTACAAGTCATAGCTCTCAAACAACATAAATATGATGATTTTTTTCCCAAAAACATACAAAACTCTTTGGCAGTTTTAATACCATCATTTCAACACCTAATTTTAAAACATGCATATATAAATATCATTTTTTCTTCTTGCTACTCCCATTACCCTCTTCAACTTTCCTAGCCTTTCAATTTAGTGTCTTCCCTAGAAGCAACCCTTTCCTTCTCTTCCATTTATTAGCATTTAGAAGCAACCCTTTCCTTTCTCTCTGTGAGTTTGATGGCACAAAGATTCTTTCATTTTTATGTGATTGATGAAATGAGGTCTTCCAAACTTTGAAATTTTATCAATGTCATACATGGGACAATCGTAAGAGAGATATCACATAGTAAAGAAAGGTCTTTCTTATTCAAACACTAGGAAACGATCGCCTTAAGAAAGGTACTACCACAATCAACTTAGGATTTGGCTTGAAAGAAAATAAATCATTGGCTAGCAGTGCATAATTAATTTAACCATCCTTCACTAACCCTGCACAAATTTCCATACTTGGAAGCAAAAAATAGAATCCAAGGAATGTAAGTATTGATTTCATTTACATCTACATTTGAATGCTATAATAAACTAGCAATCACACCTTGGTGTGTAATGGGTATGCCGAAGAGGTTTGGAAGGTAAATTAGAAAAAAAAAAAAAAAAAGGGTATATTTTTTGTATACATTTTGCACTAGACATGAGGTCAATTCGTAGGGCATTTAGAAAATGATTTTGTTTATGAAATAAAGGTCTTAATGGAGAAGTAATAGATTCAAATAAATTATGCATCCACTTACAGGGATTCAAACATGATTAGAAATAAAAACCTAAATCAAAATGATAATTCGGTTTCATTACCAATAGGCTCATGCTATGTTTGTTGTAAGGAGAGAGGGATAAAAGGATAGATAGGGATAGAAAGAGGGAGAGATAGAGGGGGAAATTGAGAGAGAGGGGTGACGAGTGAGATGGAGATGGAGATGGAGATGGAGATGGAGATGGAGATGGGGATGGAGACAAAGATAGAGAAGGATAGGGATATAGAGAGAAGGAGACAGATAGATAAAGAGAGAGAGAGGATAGAGGGTTAGATCGAGATCAAAGAGATAAATATATAGAGAGGGAAAGTGATGGAGAATATGAGAGTGGGGGATATAGAAAGATAAGATAAAAAGATAGGAAGTGATAAATAGAGAGAGGGATAGAGTGAGAGATATAGGGGTAGAGAGAGATGGAGAGACAATGAGATAGAGATAGAGTGAGAGATGGAAGAAGAAATATGGAGAGATAGAGATGGAGAGGTAAAGAGATATAGATACTGTAGTCTAGTTAATGGAGACTTCCAACACCCCCATGAAAAGTTGCTAAACTAAAATATCTTCCTTGAAAGAGAGAAAATGACAAGAGTAGGTTGCTATGATAATGGATGCAAGATTACAAGATTTAATATGAGAATGTACATGAGAGACCCTACTTATAAAGGTAAGGTGAGAGATATGATTAGAGAATATTGTGGCATGTGTCTTAATCCTATGTCATGAAACAACTAACTTGTCAAAAAAGTTAAAAATGTAAGATAGAATGAGATCTTATATAGATAAATTATGCTTATAGAAGAACATGTAGAACCTAAGTAAACTTGACATGTGAATAAGTCCCCTTGCAAGGATTAGCAAGGTACAAGAAATTTATTCACACCAACAAATATAGAGTTATATGAAGATGAAGAGGGAGATAAAGAGGGAGATAGATGGATGGATAGAGAGAGAGGTGTGTCTATAGCTAGAGGGGGAGAGAGGAAGAGGTGGATAAATAGATAGAGAGATAGGGAGATAGAGAGGGAGAGAAAGATAGAAAGAGAGAGAGAGAGAGATGGAGATATAAAGGAAGAGGGAGAGGGAAAGGTAGATAGAGATATAGATGGTGAGATAAATTTATAGAGAGAGATAAATAAGGAGATATAGAGAGGGGGAGAGGGACATAGAGATAGAGAGACAAATAGAGTGATAGAAAACAAAGATAATTAGAGATAGAAAAATAGAGATGGAGAGATGAGAGACAAATGGGGAGTGATAGAGAGGGATAAAGAAAGAGGGATATATAGACATACGAGAGAGAGAGAGAGAGATGGGAAAATAAAAGGAGAGAGAGGTATAGATAAAGAGATAGATATGGGGGTAGAGAGGGAGTAAGGAAGGGAGAGATGGAGACAGATAGAGAGGGGGGAGATAGAGAGTGACGGAAAGGGAGAGAGAGAGAGAGAGGTAGAGGAGGGAGAGATAAAAGAGGTGGAAGAGGGAGATAGAAGAGGGGGGAGAGAGGGAGAGAGAGAAGATTAGGGAGGGAGAGATAGCTCAATATATAGAGAGGGAGAGATATAGATGGAAGGTGATATGAAGAGATATAAAGGGCTATGGAAAGTGATAAAGAGATAGGGGAGATTGGAATAGAGAAATATATGGAAAGAAAGATGGAAATAGAAATAGTGTGAGATAAATAGAGAGATATAGACATAAAGTAGGAGAGATTGAGTGAATAAGAGAGAGAGAGAGAGAGGGAGAGAGAGGTATAAATAATGAGATATAGATAGAGAGGGGGAGAGATATAGTGAGATAAATATAAAGGAGGCAAGATTGGGAGAGAAAGAAGGTGACAAAGACAAGTAATAAAAGGGAGGTATATAGAGAGAAGGAGAGATAGAGAAGGGGAAAGATAGGGAGATAGAGATAGGGAGGGAGAAATAGGGAGTGTGTGTGTATATGAGTGAAATATAGATATGGAGAGAGATAGAGAGGGGGATAAATATATATAAATGTACATAAAGAAGGGAGAGGGAGGAAGAGAAATAGAGAGAGGAGAGAGGTAAATTAGAGAGATAAAAAGAGGGATTGATAGGGAGAGAGAGAGAGAGGATCTCCAATGAGAGGGTCCCACATACTTAGCACTTGAAATATGATGAGATTTGGTCTATCAAATTTATGAATCAAACAGTATAGAGAGTCCAAGACTTGGATGTGTAGGGGCACAACTACCAAGTAGTATGGGTGTACCATGTGCCAATGGGAATTGGAAAGTTGGATTGTTATTTGCTCTTGGCACACAATTGTTGGCTTTCAAGGCACCTTTAATACTCTTTTCTAAGTTCTACACACAACATGTAGAGGAGGGAGAGAGATAAGAGGGGGGAGAGAGGGAGAGATAACTCAATATATAAAGAGGGATAGGAAGGGGAGAGAGATCTATATGTCCAAATTCCTCTATCTATTTTTCTCTCTTTTCCTCTCTCTCTTTTATTATCCATATTTATCTCCACCTTCCTCTCTCCCCCTCTCCCTCTTTATCACTTGATCTCTCTACCTCTATATACATCTTTCTCTCCTATTTCTCTTTATCTCCCTATCTCTTTATCTCCCTCTATGCATGCGACTTTATATCTATGTATTCCTCTCGTATTCTTTGTTTTCCTCTATCTCTCTATTTGTCTCTCTTACTATCTCTATCTCTTTCTCTCTCCCTCTTTGTTCCCCTATATCTCTACCACTACCTCTATATCTCTATATCTCTTTGTCTCGCCCTCTCTCTATCTCTATCTTTGTTTCTCTTACTCCCCTATAGAGGAGGGAGAGAGAGGAAGATAAATAGAGGAGAGAGGTAAAGTAGAGAGATAGAAAGAGGGAGTGATAGGGAGAGAGGAGGTCTAATGAGAGGGTCACACATAATTAACACTTGAACTATGATGAGATTTGGTCCGTCAAATTTATAAATTAAATGTTATAAATTTTCCAAGACTTAAAAGCATAGGGGCAAAAATACCGAGTAGTATGGGTGTAACACGTACCAATGAGAAGTGGATAGTTGGGCTGTTATTTTCTTTTGACATACGGTTATTGGTTGTCAAGGCACGTTTAATACTATTTTCTAAGTTCTACACACAACACATAGAAGAGGGGGAGAGAGAAGAGGGGGGAGAGAGGGAGAGATAATATATAAAGAGGGAGAGGAAGGGGAGAGATATATATGTCTAGATTCTCTCTTTTCCTCTCTCTCTTTCACTCTCTTTATCTCTCTCTTACTCTCTTTTTTTATCCATATTTATCTCCACCTTCCTCTCTCCCCCTCTCCCTCACTATCACTCGATCTCTCTACCTCTATATATATTTTTGTTTCCTATTTCTCTTTATCTCTTTATCTCTCTATCTCACTCTCTATATGTGACTTTATATCTAGCTATGCCTCTCATATTCTTTGTTTTCCTCTCTCTTTATTTATCTCTCTTACTATCTCTATCTATTTCTCTCTCCCTCTTTATCCCCTATATCTCTACATCTACCTCTATATCTCTTTTTATCTCTCTATATCTCTTTGTCTCCCTCTCTCTCTATCTTTGTTTCTCTCTCTTCTCTCTTTTTGTATCTCCCTATCCCTCCCTCTATTCCTCCATTTATATATTATTTCTCTCTAAGGCTCTCTTGTTCTATCTGCCTCTCTTTCTCATAATCACTTTCAATAAAATTTTATGAAAATAACACAAAAATTTGAAAAAATGATTACAAATTATTTGTTTTAACCACATCTAATACTTTCCCCAACTTCTATATATGTAAAAAATAAAAAAGTAATAAGAAAAGATGCAAATTGTTGTCCTCTATTCATACACAAATGGTATAGTACACACATTTTCATTTATATTTCATTGCTCTTGATCTTTCAGTCTTTATCACTCCTCTTCTCTCTCTCTCTCTATGTATATATATATATTTCATCTCTCTTCATCTCTCTTTCACACTTCATCTCTATATATATCTTTACCTTCTCCCTTCCTCTTATATTATATATATATATATCACATATATATACATACATATATATATAGATACATATATATATAGATACATATATATATATATATACATATATACATATATATATATATATGTATACATACATACATACATACATACATACATACATACATACATATATATATAGACATACATATGTATATGTAAGGAAAGCTAAGGTGCGGAACTAACTCTCCTAACATCAAAACCTCAGGAAAGAATGTAGAGGTGACTTTAAATTTTCAATTACAGTCCAATTAAGATACACTTGAAAGAAATAACAGAAACAGAGAAAAGAACATACACAGATGAACACCATATTTTCATGGGAAAACCCTTACGGGAGAAAAACCCACCACACCAAGAAAAGCCTCTTTGTATTACAATAACGAAATTACATACAGAGATCAAACTTATCTTTCTGATGTCAATTTACAGCAACAGATTCAATGATCAGCCTTGCACAAAACATTCTCAACTGAATACATACACACTGATCACACATTGAACTATTCATCCAACCATTCACCTTCATTGATCTCAGAGTATATCCATGTCACTCATAGTCTGTTGATCTTCCTCACAGAAATGGTCACAACAGTCTAACTTCCAATGGTTCCCATTTTGCTTCTCTGATTGGTCGAAGACACACCATGTAGGATAGTCTTCCAATCGGTCAAAAACATTCAAACAGTATTCGCATGTCGGTGAGACACTAATCGTGTCTCCTCGATGCCACAAGACCCAATTGACGATATCGGCCAGAATCATCTCCTTCGGCAAGAGGTTGCATCGAGTTCAAAAGTTGTCGCTCAGACTCACCCTTGTCGCTAAGACATCATATCGATATCCATTGTAGAAGCATCGGCCAGACCATCACTATCGGCGAGAGGTCATATTGAATGCAAATACATCTTGTGAAGCTCTATCAGCAAGAGTTCTCCAAATACCAAGAGTCTCATAGATCTTTATGTCATACCGATATTCATCAAGCAAAGCTTTCAGTGAGACAAGCCATATCGCTATGACTTCATACCGACAACAGAACAGTCAGAGAAACTACCGCTTTCGCCAAGAGGTCACACCGAAGCAATATACCCATCAGCGAAACTCACATCCATCGCCAAGAGTTATTACCGAGCCTCCATGCCTCTCCCCGATGACTCCAAGTGTAACATTGTCGGCGAGACATATCATATCGCTGAGACGTCATACCGATGATAAACACATGTAGCTCTATTGGTATTACCACTATCAGTGAGACATCATACCAAAGCAAAACCTTTCAGCCAAGAGTCTCCCCGATGACTTTGAGTGTATAAGCAAACCGTCGGCCAAAGATCTTCCTGAGCGGAGAGAGATAGAAATGTCACAGCGATAACACCAGTCGGCAAGACAACAACAATGTCTCGGCGACATGAGCATTCCACAAGGTTACACAACTGCTAGTCGGCCAGATAGTAAGAATGTCACACCGACTTTGCTCTTACAGGAGTTTACATGCCAGTAAGATTGAGGCACATTTTCCAACAGTATATATATATGTGTGTGTGTGTGTGTGTGTGAGTGCACACGTGCACACTTTAGTTGTCAAGTTTTCTAGTTGAAGTTAGAAATATCCTATATATCACATAACACTTATATGAAGATCTTTAGTTGCTTTTAAATTCACAATTGATACTAAGAGGTTTATTGTTATGTTGTATAACCAATTATCAGTGATATATATTAGTTTCACTTATAAAAAAATATAGTAGGTAATACATCTAACATTTAATTATGATTAATCTTTGTTACATTATGACCTTGAAATGATAAATAGTTTTAATTTTAATAATGTATTTCAAAATAAATGGAAGTGTGTTAGTGCTCTCTCTCATCTCTATATGTTGATGGTGAGTTAAATGATTAGTTAATGTGAAATGAATTACTATAGTATTAAATTGAAAAGAAAGAAAGCCTTTTCCTTCCTATTAAATCTCCTTCATCTAATGACTAAGTAAACAATGCTTATGGAAACTAGAAAAATCTTGTTCTTTCTTCCATATCTTCCTTGGCTAGGAGAGATTTAAAAATATGTTTGGAATATTTAATGAGAATTAATTGGCATTCCTATTGAACCCATTATGAAGTAAGATTTGACTACAAACCATGTTTGTAGGTTTGAAGAGTGTGGGTGCATATTGTATGGTACCAATTTGCATACATGATCTAGATTTTCAAATCTTGAGAATTTGGGGTAAGTTTTGATACAAATTATAGGTTGCATTTGATTTGTGAGTCATGCTTACAAATCTTAGGAATGTAGGACGAGTTGTAGTGTACCAATTATGGAGTACATTTTATCATATGATCCACACTTACAAATTTTAAAACAATGGATCGTGATGTATGGTAAAGATTTAATTGTATTCCATGTTTAAAAACCCAAGAATGTGATGAAAGTTGTATGGTATTGATGATGGATTATATTTGACCATCTTCCATGTTAACAAACCTTTAATATGTTAAGTGAGTTGCAATATGCCTATTATGCATTACATTTCATTATGATCCACATTTACAAATTTTAAGCATGTGAATTATGAGTTGCATTTGACTATGATCCATGTTTACAAATCTAAAGAATATGAGATAAATTATAGGTTATTGATTGTTTATCACAATTATCTATTATCCATGTTTACAAATATTAAGAATGTGGGATTAGTTCTAGTCTATCGGCAACATGAGATACATTTTTTTAATACGTTATCCATATTTTAACACAAGATAAAAGAAACAGTAACTATATCAAATATTTAATATTTATGTATATTTTTATTATAAAATCACATAATAATGATCTATTATTATATATTATATTTTTTATATAATAGAAAATTTTAAATGTATTGTTAATATAACACAACATACTAAAATTTGTATATTTGTGTTATATATTTATTTTACACAAGAAAAATTCTATAATAATTATTTCTATTATTGATTTTATATCTTATATAATATAAATTATTAAAAAACATATCAATTATATAATATAAATTATTAAAAAAAAATATTATATTATATAGTTAATTCATGAGTGCTTTAGCACTTTTTTTTGGAGACAAAAATAGTGACCTCCTCCCTTTCAACTAACTAAAATAAGACATATTATATCTATTCACTTTGAAAACGTTAAATGTAGTGCTTGTGTCGGTACGACAAGCAGAGAATATATTAAATGCTGAAGTAAGCCTGCAGATAGGGGTAAAAATTGTCAGTTTTTTCTGATTTTCATGACAAATTCTCCAAAAGCATGTTTAGTTGTGATGCATAATAATAATAAGGATTGTGTTTGTACGTAGGGAGATGACTAGGGGAGAGGGCCCAATAGTCGTGCGGGGTCCAATAGTCGTGCACCCAATCGTACATATAATACCCAATAGTCGTTTATATAATGTCCAATAGTTGTGATTTGACTACCCATAATTAAACAAAATGTATGCTTTTGATCTAAAAAGCAACCAATCATGTGATACCACATCAGCACTCAACTACTCATGATGTAATGCACAAGAATTGGTCTCACTATTTTTTGGGGCCTTTTTCGACACCTTGACAAAAACGCATGCTGATGTGGCATCATATTTGATGATGTGGCCCTGAAACCTTAGTTATAAGCAGAGAACTTGCCAAGTAAGCTGCTGTAAAAAATTGGGAGTGATTTGAAATTTCGACGTAGGATAATTAGAAGCGCGAAGTTAGGGTGCACGACTACTGGGCCCTCTCCCCTACTTCATTTCTTAATGCTTCTCTTATATGTAAAATATCCGATCAAACAACAGGAGTAAGAAAATAAATCCTCGTAACAGTCGCAAAAAATCCAAGCCGAATTAAATACGATGAGTTACCTAATGAGTGTAGAGAATGTAGGAATATAAACCCTCTTTTTTCACATCGTTTTCAAGGTGCCACCGTTTTTCTATTTTCGATTGATGTAATTTCCAGCTGTATCTTTTTAGATTTCGGATGACGTACTATGCAGCCACTAACAAATGAAAACTCCCGCGTTGTAAAAAAATAGCGACAAGTTGGGAAACAACCACATAAATTTCCCGCCACCACCATGTGAGTGAGTGAGAGATTTTAATGACGTTCACGAGACCAAGCGGCCTAAGGGACCAAGAACCAAAAAAAGCTACAGGATCACCAAACTCTTTTCCATGATGGACCAAAAAACTAGCTGTCTTGCTGATTTTTTCCTCTTCAAATAACTCGTGAAGATTGTCAGCCTTTAGGTTACTCTCATACTGGGTGTGGATGTCCTTATAAGCCGTGCGTTCCATGATAAAGTGCAATTCCGTCTCCACCACCCTCTCATTGCAAAAGGTGCAGATTCTATCCTCCCACACCTCTTTAGGAATTGTCCACCTACCCGTCTCACATCTAAGATGGTGCGAACTGGTCCTTAGCTGAGCAATTATCATCCTTGCTTTACCTTTAATAGTTGCTCCTAGGTAGGATTTTTCATTATGCTCCCAAGTAGGGTTGAACTCTTTGACATAATGAGTTTTCTTTCGCCCAATCGGATTTGTCCACATGGCAGTTTTGAATTTATTTGCAACATATTTTTTTATTTATTCATTGGTGTTAGGGCACTCGTGCAGGCTAATGTTCCATTTGTTTAGCCACTTGTTATTTTGCTTCATCCATGTTTTCTTCCGATGGTCTAAAACCTCTTCCACGACAATCTTGGGCCACCGTTGATTATCCATGTTGTCCACTTTTTTTAGATAACTTAGCAACCGGCTTATAGCCGAAGCCTCCAGACCTACCCGCTATCCAAGTTGCCCAACGTTCCTAATTTTCTGGCTCTTTCAAGGAAAATGACCACCTTCCATTGGGCAGCGGCTTTGGGGCATGGATATGCTGATCCGTGCATAAAGTACGATACCGAGGAAGATAGGGCATTATAATGTACAATTAATTAAATTTATTAATAGTCATGTCAAATTCACAAATTTTGCATCAAATTCATCATCACGTGTTGGCGATAGTTAACAAGTGACGCAAGCGTCGAGTTCCTACCGATAAGTAGAAAGCATTTAGATGGTAGGGACAGTGGAGTGAAAAATGTAATATGCATACAACTGATGCTTTGTTTTTGGTTTACTTGCTTAAAAGCGTGCAATTTAAACTATGTTTTCCTAGAGTTGAAGACTTGAAAACTTTGAACTGCTACATTTTCTTGGTAGAGAACTTATAATTTAAAGCTCTTGCACAAAAGCAAATAAGTCTTTGACGCCATCAAAATTCTAAAAAATTATCAAATACACTATGCATACCAAACCTTATCAAAACACTTGAAACTATTACAAATGACAATATTTGATAGCTCTTGAAAGAAAGAGACCAGAAGCACAAAAACCCACGAGCAAGAAACTCAATAATTTCTAGAGTTTTGCAAGGGGTTCAAAAAGTTAAATTGTTTTGGCACTTTGATTAATTCAGCAATTTTTTTATTTTCTTTAAGATCTTTTGTAGCTTAACTTGTGATCATTGATTCACTCACCTGGAATCTTACTTTTTTGCTTCAACTTGTTATGCATAGGCCATATCACATATGTTTGTTGCAAGTACAGTAGGCAGTTTAAAGAGAAACTGTTAATGAGGAGACTTGATAGAATAAATAGAGGAAAAAACTAATAAAAAGAAAACAAATACCGCAAAAGGTAATGGCCAAAGAAAAACTACGTCAAATAATAGATTACTTAAATTTTCAAGTAAGTAAACAGTAATAAATAAACAAATACCACAAAATATAATGGAAGCCAAATAAAAAATAAAGAATTCAAGAAGCAGTAGATAAAAATCATATAGTACAAACATTAGTCACAGAGGGGAGCAAGAACAAAAAAATAATTGAATAAAAAAAAGAAGCTCCACTACTGTGCAAGCTTCTTATTGAGCTCTAAAGCAACTATGCATAAAATTAACACGAGGTTTTCCAAAAAAGAGAATTTATATCACAACTAATAATGTAAAAAAAGACATTTCTATTAGAAGAAACATAACAGGTTGCAATATAAGGACAATCACTCTGGAAAATCATTTTGCATAGTTAGTGAGAAATCTTGTGTTCTTGGACAATCACATCACATAACTGATAAGGAGTCATGTGGTCTTATATAGTTTAGTTTATAACATGTATGCTCTTTTAAGATTCCTTTAAGTGATTTCCTTTAAGATTTTTTTAAGTTTATTACAGTTACCAACATGACTCATAGTTGAATTGAACAATGCATCATTAGCACAAAGGATTGGTTCATTTTGACTCCCAAAGATATTTGTATCATGAAATGTATTGCATTTTAGAATCTAAGATAATCAAATAATTTGGAGAGACCATGCCAACATTGGGTCATAAGTCAAACTTAGCACAAGAATGTGTTGCTCATTGATATGTTTTGTACTTTGGCATTTCATCAAACATAACCCAAATTAATTAAGAATCAATGTGGGAATATAATTGATATTGTTATGGAAAGGAAATACTATTAATATATGCAAAGGAAATTAAAGAAAAATTGAAGCCAAAAGCTTTTAGTTTGAATTGTCATTTCCTACAAGTAATGGGAAAAGGAAGGAAATTCCATAGGAAAATAGATAGTAGTGTGTATTTGAGTTGTAGAAAAGATAAATATGACACCAATCCTTATTTTACATAACTTAAATATAACTTTAAAGGCAAAGATGGATGCAATTAGTTATGATATGAATAAAACATTGTTGGGAAAAACTTATAGCTTAGGAGTTTAACTTTGCATATGTTTAACAAATTTATATTTTTATGAGCAAAACATGTGTTGTTTAGTAGGTATGAGTGTGATTGTTTATCCCCTTAAAATATTTGTGAACACATAATTTATATAAGCAAACTTATCCTTATTTCAATAAGAAAATGAATAATGAGTTCACAAGCATTTAGGTTCTCTCTTTATACCCTTAACCACCAAGAACATAATTAGAGACATTACTTATAATTCCTATAGATTTTTATTGTATAAATTTGAAGTGTTCAAATAGAAACAAATAAATAGTGATTAATGTATAACCATATAGAAATTAACCAAAATTACTACACAACAAATCATCGTTTCAAATAAAATAAATGTACTTACGTTGTCTTGTAAAACATGAATCAAATATATTTTCATATATCAAAATATAAATAATTAGTAATACTTCATTCACATAAATGTCCTATTTTTTGTCTTAAAAATCTATTACAGACATCTCTTGAATATCCTCTCATTAATAATAAAAAGTAAAACAATGGAAAAAAAGAAATTATTCACATGAAAAAGAAGAGTAACAAACAAAAATATAATAGAAGCACAAATAGTTTCCCCATGATTATGAATGAATTCTTCTGCATAAATTGAACACCAAAATTTATATAAAAATATGACCCTATTATGACTTAGAGATTATAGAACTCCTGTACATATATATCATATAAATTTGAAGTGTTCATTTGAATAAATATCCAAAAAATTCAAACGTTGACATTGCCTGTAGCTTTTCATTTTGATGCCTATTTAGCAAAATTTGGAATATGATGAGTTGTTCATGTTGTAGTTGATTCTGCTTAAAGTTTTATCACATGAAATTGTTATCCTTCCCAAACATAGCTACACAACATGAATTCCCTGGAAATAATAGGCGAGAAAAGGCCAAAACAACAAAGACAAAAAGTTGGAAACTGTAATGATGTTGGTATGGTTCCTCTGTCTTTTCAAATTACGTGGGAGTTAATGAAAAGAAACAGTGCAACTTAAGCGTGTTGTAAAGACTCTGATGTTTAAGGTATCTATGCCTTGCAAGTTTTTACATAATATGTTAAATGCATCTAAGAAAATTTGACCTAGCCATTATAAAGATGGTTGTAAGGGTCTAACCCTATAAATACCATTCCACTCCTTACATGGTAGCATAAGTTTACTCAATGTGTATATCACACAACATAATAGAAAATCAACGAAAAGTTTTTTTAATCAAAAAGCTAAAAGTAAAAAAAATCTATCAAACACAGTAGTAAGGACAAGGAATAATATCGATAAAAGTCTAACATGGGTTAAAAAGCATTGAGAAATATGTTGGCATAATACACACATTGTGAGAGCTTCACAACAACCATTGGAATCTTGCAACAACATCTATCAACTTCCAGGCAATTTGCATTGATTCATTTAAATAGTGCATCATAGCTCGTTATGCCTTTATCTACAGGTATGAGATCGGTTGGTTATCATTGTCTAAATGCACTGAAATGTCTGAAGAATGGCTACTTAGCATTAACTCATTTATACATGCTTCTATTTCTTTGAAGTTCTCCACTATATTCTCCACTTTATTGGGGATATACTAGGCAATCTTATTGCATAATTTTCAGCTGCTACTTCTTTTCTCAGTTCCATTGACCATTCTTGGTCATTTATGATAATTAAATTGAATTAGGCTGGTTAGATTATTGATTCAAAACATCATATTCATTAAGCAAATAATTTATGTACATAAGCGATTGCTTTTACTGTTTTTACTTCATCAACAGCAGTAATGAACTCATTGATAATGTCCATTTTTGCCTTTGGGTTACCTCAAGAAACAGGGATCTAGGCACCCTATTTTCTGATGCACACATCTTTTGCATTATGGCTTTGTAGAACATGGAATTTTGGGCTCCCTAGAGTGACACTGTTGAACCTTTGTGGATAACTTGAAACGGTCCTGACACTATTGAAAAACTATGGAGCAATGGACTATATACGATTCCAAAACAACATTAACCAACAACCCTCATGTTGTTTGAAAACTATGGCCAAGCAAGGACTCAAACCAACAACCTTCCAATACGGTATCTACACCCGCATATTTTCAGCATAATCTACACATGGGATTCCATGTAGGTAGCTTGGATTCCCATTTTTCAAGGGCAGGTGTTTCTGTGTAAGTAATATCGACAAACAATTAAATTTACACTCTGGTCCCATAGTAGCACTACACTACAGAAACACTCAATTATCCCCATTAATCACCACCAAATTCATTTGACGTGCCATTGCCTGAGTTTTCCAAAAGATGGTTCTGAAATTTAATTTATGTATAAATATCATTTTTTTAGCTCATTTTTACACCTAGGAGAAGAAAAATAAACAAACAGGAAGATTGGTAAAGTCCAGCTATTTAAGTTAAACTTTGAATAAACTGTTTTTGAATTAAAATTTTGAACACTACTGGAGGTTTTTTTCTTTTAGTTATAACCTAATGAGAGTTCAGTATAAAACACTGGGTTGCAAATGGAATGCTACCATCTAAGGGGCCATGGTGGAAAGCTTGCTAAAATTAATCATCGGGTGCTACTGAGAAAACTAAGGATTCTTTTCCAAGCAATGTGTCCAATGGAGATATCTTGGATTCCCATTTTTGAGGACTGATGATTTTATGGGAGTGTAATGTTGGACGAACTAGAAAAATTTGGTTATGTACCCACAGAGGGGAGCTAGCTAAAATTTCTCAGCAAGTAGCAAAAAGTTCCCTAGTTTTTTAATTTCTTTTCTATTATGAAATCTTAAGTAGAACTAAGAAATTAAGGATGAGAAATTATACTAACTATATGCAATAGAAATCAAAACTCTAAAAAAATATCATGTAAGTAGCTTATTGGTTTTTTAAAGGCTGAGGCTGTCCCGTGTAATTTTTTAATAAGCACAATGTATAATTTGGAATCTTCTGCACTACTTAACCACTAATTTGTCAGATGGCTGCACATTTTAGTCTTCCCTCCCTTTCAATTTTTCCTTTCAATTTTAACCTCCAAATTTTAGTAATTCCAAATAAATCAATAGAGTGGTAATTACTTAAAATAAGCAGCAAAAAAAATCAATAGATTGGTAGTTACTTAAAATAAGCAGGTAAAAAAATATCATGAGCTCACTACCCACAAAAAATCTCCTAAAAAGTTTGAACAGTGGCTCCCAATAAATTTAGCCAGGAAACTCTATGGGACCCTGCTGTAAGTAGGCAAGGAATCTTTCACCACCTCTTTCCTAACATCAGATTTACTAAGATATATGCCTAGGGCACTTCCATGGGACCATATCCGAAGATGATGTAGGAAAGGCCATACTTTTGTAAGGATTTTTAAACTTTAGTAAGAAAGTTTGTTGAGTTGTCAGATTGAGATTTCCCAGAACAACAAAGAAGTTTTTAGGTTATTCATCTGCCATATAATTCTTTTTCCAAATTTTCCAAAAGAATATATAAAACAAAATTTTTATTCTAATTCCCTTTCAACATGTGGAAGCCAAATGGTGCTTTTTGTTCGGCACAAGACCATATTCATACAGACAAGCCTTAAAATTTATGGGCAGCAGATAAGAAAAATTAGAAACACTTATTCTACGAGACCACTACCAAAGCCAAAATTGGACATACCCAACATGCACCAAAAGGTACAGAAATAAATAAATAAGCTTTCACCACTATCACTCCAAAAAACTCTCACCTGCAATACAAATAAAGCATAAATTTTTTACTTTATCAAATTCTCCTGCATTACCTATACTTCAACTCACGCATTGCACAAGTCTAGAACTCAAGTCTGCAATTCCCAACACAACCAAAATTGACTTAACCGACACTATTAAATCATCAAACACAAAACTAGCAATGTTGAAAATTCTAACGTCTACCCAGCCCCAACCCACTTTACACCTACACAACACTAGTATTTTTAAACATGCGTCATATTTCAACTATGTGCATACCCTCCACTAGTATTCTTAAACATTTGAAGGACATTTTTTTACACAATGTGCAACACTCATCTTTGAAATCAAATTCAATATGTGAAAAATGTTTTAGAATCCTTACCCAACACGCAGGTGGGTTGTGCCACCAACGCGCTTGCAATGTTCCTGCTCTTAGCACCACGACCACAACCCTAATAGCACCTGAAATTGTCGCCCTATTTGTGTTCAGTTCTGTAGCGAGAAAATCCAAAATTTGATAAAGAAAATAAGCTGGACATAGGCAATTCATTACAGCTACAAATGGTGGATGTTAGGCATTTTATTGATATTAATGATTTTATTACAAGCCGCCACCCAGTATTGGGATTTAATCGGGACAGTAAATGAAAGAGTACGAAATGCCTCCATCTCCAAGAGAAAATGCCTTCGTATGCCTGCCAGCAGGGAATGATACATTAAATTGAATACTTAAATGTGCAAATCCACCTCTCCAGATATGCCAAGATTTTTATATTATATTAAGCACCATTTCTATGCAGGAGGAATTAAATTAAATATTTATGACATCATTTAAAATTAAGTAATAATAATTTTCCTCCTTACTGTTTGTAATATAAACCAATAGGAAGAAAGAAAAATAGCATTTCAATAATAACTTAAAATATAAATTAAATTTAAACTATAAAACTTTTGTGCAAAAAATTTAATTCTTTATTATGATTGGTTGCATTAATTGGAAAATAGAATCCAATGGATGCAATAGTATCCTGCCTATGGCAGGAACTAATAAGAATTTCTAAAAGGAATAATAAAATAAATTCTTTTTTTTGGCTCTAGGAAAATTCACTACTAGCTAGCAATTCACCGTCATGACAAATTCTTCCCATAATAAATTGTTGGCCGAGAATTGGTGAATTTGTCGTATGAATTTGCCTCAAAACAAACATTTTGATTTTTGATTTTCGAGGGATATGCAATTGATGTCATTTCCAATTGTATCTTTTTAGAAGGTTGGGGAATTCTGGGGGACGCTAGTCTAAAAAACAAATGTATTAGTTGTGCATATTTAACTTCACTTCTATAAGATGTTTGAGTTTTTATTTTTATAAACTTTTATTTGACTATTTTCAGTCACATCATTAATTACAATTATAAAATATGTTTAAAATAATGTTTTTAATTTATGATTTATAAAAGATAATTATGATATGTGATATTTAAAATTATTTGTTTTAAAAATTTAATTTTTTTTCTATAATATGTAGACAAACACTAGATAATGTATTTTATGATATTTGAAAACATCTATTACATTTAGTTATATAAGAGCTCTATGAAAATGGAACATTTCATTATTGTTTTAATATATATTTTAAAAAAATAAAAATTAAAAAAAATTCTAGGTAAATTTAAAGTTAAATAATTAAAATATTTCTTAAATAATTTTGAATTATAATAAAATAATTGTAAAATAAAGAAATAGAATAATTAATTATTAATATGTATTATTATACTTATTGTTCTTATTGTTTTTGATAAAGTAAGCAACATTTATAGGGTGTTGTAACCTTCATATAGAGCCACAAGGGCCAAAAGAGTTCAAGTCCATAAAAGCATAAAAAACACACACAACAGATCAACAACACATGGACAAACAGCGGACCAGCATCTGACTACCTTACATCTTCCTAGTTCTTAAACAAGAGATGGACATCTTCCCAGTTATTATACTTATTGTTATTATAATTTTTTATAATGTAATTAAATTTCTATTATTATTTTATAATTATTATTATATTAAATTTTATTATTATATTATAATATTATATTATTTTCTTATACTATTATAAAATTATTACTATAATAAAAATAAGTATATGTTATTATATATTTATTAATACATATTATAATGTAATTCAATATGTTTTACTATTTTATAATTATTATTATTATATTAGATTTTATTATTATATTATAATATTATATTATTTTATATATTTTTTTTATTAGTAAGCAGTGTAATTGTATTGATTTTTAGAAAGAAACATAGGTACATTGTTCAAGTCCGAACAGGGCAACCAACCAGACTTCACCAAAAAGCTTCCAAACTAAATCTACGACCATATTTCAAGGAGTGTGGACGCAACCACCATTGATCCACTTTCAAGCAAAAAACCTTAACCTACCCAATCTTTCAGGAACTCTAAACACCAAACCATTAGACCAAAAAACCCTCACAAAAACCACTAGACCCATATCACCAAACATTTTGTTGAGCAAAAATTCTAAAAGCCCTCTTCCATGTCGAATCTTCAATGAGCACCAGTTGAAATTTATTTTTCAGAAACTTGGCACCTTCCATGGCCAAACGTCTGAACTCCATGAGGGCCAAGCCATTAACATCCAAAATGAAGGGATGATACCTTACCAAGGCATCTGGGTCATCGAGGAGATGTATGTCCCGCGGGCGAGGGATGCCTTTGCCATGTCAAGCTACAACCAAGGCTCTATCCAAACCAACCAGCATATCCTTGTGGAAGAGGCCCCGCATGATTGCTCACGCATCCAACTTTGAGACCCCTACATTGAGCAGACCAGCCAACACCCATGAGGAGATGTTCGAGTTCAAGCGATATCCTTCAGTGTCCTCCATGAAATCTTTCCCAACCAGGCATTTGATGGCAATGAATGTCAAATAATCTGGGTGACAGATGAGATGATGCAGCTGAAGGGAGGATATGGGGCCTTCAAAAGCACTTTGTCATTTGGAGCTTTTCAGCTGCACCAGCATCACCATCCCACCCATCTCCAATTCTTCTGTAGAGACAAGGAGGATGAATCTGCTCATCGCACATACAATACACATAAACCAAACCACCGCACTCTATAGGAATAGGACGATGCCACTCAACAACAATAAAGGCTTTGGCAGACGTGCTAAGCCTCCATCACATGCAAATTGTCAACCATCCTTAAAGGACCATCATTGTTGAAATGTCGGCGGAGGTAAATAAATAAAACATCCTCTAGAAAGATCTTTTGTCACATTGCCACCTCAACCCTCAGCCAGCTCACGCAGTCCCCCTCGGCCACCCACATCAACACACATGGGATGGGGTGGTGCCCTCCCATCCACCCACTACACCACCTCACCCGAGGCACAAATTTCCTTTTTGCAAATACCATCTGCTCTTGAATTAGCTAGAGAATCCGCCTCAGAGTTTCCTTCGCGCAAAATATGATTTATTTCAAAGTCTTCGAAGCTTCTTAAATAGGAAAGAGTGGTCTCCAAAAATGCATCCAGTTTCCAATTCTCCAAATGGCCCGACCTCAGGGCATTGATGATCACAGACGAATCATCCTCAACTATGATCTTTCGCGCACCCACCTCTCTATAAAACTTGATGCCAAGATCCACCGCTTGGAGCTCAACAACATTATTTGTACCATTGCTTAAGGGTTGAGCCAATCTTCCCACTACCTATCCATGCCAGTCTTTGATGATGCAACCCACACCCGACTTCCCTGGGTTACCTCTAGATGCGCCATCGAAATTAACCTTATGCCAACCTGGTGGAGGAGGGTACCATTTAACTTCTACTTTTCTTGTGGTGCTTGGAGGCATTCTCAATGTTATTAAGCTAAGAACCTTTAATCCTTCCCAAACCTTCAGCATTTGGGAGTCCCAACTAGAGAAAATGGATTTGGCACCCACACCCCTTGTCGCTCTTGAATTTTCTAGTTCAACAATGCAAGCTTCTAGTTTGTTGAGAAAAGATGGAAGAAACACTTCCTCATCCTTGAATATCCTACAATTTCACTCTTTCCAGATTTCCCAAAGCAACATTGATGGGAAAATCCACCACAAGCAACCAAAAACTAATTTATCACCCAAGACTGGACAACTTTTGAACCAATCCAATATTTGTGTGGGTCACGTAGACCCCAAATTCAGCTTGGCACACAACCAATCCTAGCATTTGACCACAAAGGGACAATTAAGGAAAAGATGATCACTCGATTCTTCAGCTGCTTTGCAAAGAACACATCTTAAATGCCCAAGAATACCAAATTTTACCAACCTATCTACTATTAATACTTTGCCTTGAATAGTTGCCCATGAAAAGATGTTGGCCTTGGGAAGACAGTTGCTATTCCAGCATAGTTTGTCTGGGATGCCCAGGTCCCATCCCAAAGCAACTTCCTGCTCGATTTCCAACTTTCTATAGCCATCCCTAGCCCTATAATTTCTGAAGGCTGAACCACACCACTTTAAAACATCATTTCCAGCCCTGATGTTCAAAGTTCGTGCCTTAAAAATGGTTTCAAAGGCCTCCACTTCCTCCATATTAAGACCCAGTTGTCTTGGATCCTTCCACGTCCACCTTAAAATATCCTCCTCATGAGAAGTGGTGAAGTAGTCTTTCACCCAACTTCCCCAAACCCGCTTGGAAACCTCCATGATATTTCTCAAATTGTCTCGTGCTGTCAATTTTCCATAACTGCACCATGATTCTTCCCAAAATAATGTTGATTTACCATCTCTGATATCCCAAGAAAGATAATTTGAAATGAGATTTATGCATTCACAAATGAAGTTCCAAATTTGTGAACCCTTAGGAAGATGGCTTGTTGTAAAGAAGCTTGTTTCTTCATCACTTAAATACTTTGCTTTCATAATTTTCACCCATTTATGATTTTGGTCAGCATACATTTGCCATGCCAATTTGCCACCCACAACTTTATTTTGTAGAGAGAGATTCTTTAGACCTGCTCCAACCTACTTATGTGCACTACAAACTTTCTCCCATTTAATCAAAGGGAATTTTCTTTGCTCTGAACTACCTTGCTAGAAGAAGTTTCTCATTTTTTGGTTCAATCTGGAGCATGCATTCCCTGTTAGGGGAAGACAAGAGAGCATGTAAATTGGAAAAGTTGCTACCACTGTCTTAATCAATGTTAACCTCCCATCCCAAGACAACCATCTGCCTTCCCAGGAAGAGAGCCTACTTTCTACTTTTGCAATTAACGGATCCCAAAGTTTTCCAGATTGGACCCCCAAAGCCAAAGGGAGACCCAAGTATTTGCATGGGAGCTTGCCTCTATGGAACTTCAAAACACGAAGGATGTGAGTTTCTAAAGTAGGGTCAGTGAAAAAGAAAAAGACTTCAGATTTTTCCAAACTTACCTCCTGACCCGAGGCTCAGGTATAGTCGGACATAATTCTTTTGAAAGTTCAAGCTTCTTTGATCCCATCTTTCCCAAGCAACATGTTTTCATCTACAAATTGCTAGTGAGTCACTGGAGGGAGGTTACTTGTTATTTGAATCCCTTTGAGATCCCCTAATTTGACTACTTTGTTAAAAGATCTTCCAAGAGCCTTTGCCATAAGAATGAATAGGAAGGGGGAGAGTTGATCTCCCTATCTGAGCCCACGTGATCCTTCAAAAAATCCACAGGGCGAGCCATTTACAAGTACTGAAAAATCTTGGACTAGCAATCCAGTCAAAGACCCAATCCAACCACGTTCTATGAAAACCAAAGCACTCCAAAACTTTTAGCAGAAAAAGCCAATTTACCTTATCATAGGCCTTTTTTATGTCCAATTTCATGATCATGGATTGCTTCCTAGTACTAGTGATTAAGTGGATTGCCTCCTGAGAAATGATGACACCATCATAGATAGATCATCCTGGAATGAAACATGTTTGTTCTTCTGAGATTAACCCTGGAAGAAGAGGCTTGAGGCGATTAGCCACTACTTTTGCCAAAATTTTGTAGACGGTATTGCAAAGAGAGATGGGCCTAAAATCCTCCATCCTATCTGGATTCTGCTTTTTCAAAATTAAGGCAATAAATGTATTGTTCAATTCCTTCAAGATTCTTCTTGAAGCCTTAGAATCTTTTATGGCTGCAACATTCAGACCCACAATGTTCCAACAATGCTGAAAGAAGGAGGCGGGAAATCCATCAAGCCCGGGAGACTTATCTGGGTGAAGTTGAAAGAGTGCATCACGAATATCTCCCACTGTGAAACTCTTCATAAGCTATTGATTTTGTTCTTCCGACACCAGCTTTGAAATACACTCCAGGAGATGTTGAGCAGAAAGCCTTGAACCCTCCCAATCATTAAGGAGATTTTGGAAGTAAGAAACCGCTTCTTCAGCTATTTGGGTCAGATCATCCAGAGATCTCCCATCAGCAAAGATGATGTGGGAAATTTGATTAACCTGCCGCCTTACTTTGGTTGAATTATGAAAAAAATTTATATTTTTGTCTCCATCCTTCAACCATATCTTCCTCAACTTCTATCTCCAAAAAGTTTCTTCTTTTGCTACAATCTCATTGAGTTATTTCAACAATTCTTTCTCCTTCAGAAACCTTTTATTGTCCATCCCCCATTGAATGACTTCCTCGTTTAAGATCTTCAATTCTTCTTCGATTTTGCTTTTTTCTACAAAGATATTTTTAAAACATATCTTGTTCCAATCCTTTAACCTATGCTTTACATGCTTTAGTTTTGTTTCCAGGTTACACATTTTTTAGCCTACATCACCAACTTCCTCCCACCAAGCAGAAATCAATGGGAGAAAATTTTGATCCTTCAACCACATTGACTCAAACTTGAATGGACACCTAACAGGTTGATGCTCCCCTGAAAGCTCCAAGAGGACAGGGAAGTGATCCGATCCAGACCTTGGGAGAATCTTGCACTCCATAGAGAAAGGAAAGGCTCCCATATTTCCTTGGAAGAAAAATCTAACTTTTCTGCAATAGAGCAGAAGCCCAGACGCCTATTAGTCCAAGTGAAAGAGCCATTAGCTGTTGGGATTTCAAAAAAAATGATTTATTTCCACAAAAGCTTCAAAATCAATTTGGGACTGCAACCTTTGCGAAACACCACCCCGCTTATCTTTAGAATGAAGAATCGCATTGAAGTCACCCCCACAATGCAAAACTCTAGGCTGGTTGTTGCACAAACATCCTCAATTTCTAGCCAAGTCCTTTTTTCAATACAAGAGATTGGCCCATATACATTAACCAAAAGAAAACATAGATTTGAGGAAAAGCTCCTAACTTTGCAAGCAAGCCATCTACCACCTTTCACCATTGTCTCCACTGAAGCCTTATTGGGACGCCACAGTGTCATCAAGCCACCAACAGCCCCATCTGCAGACACTTCTATGGATTTCCAAGATCTCATTCTTTTTTCAAAAGAAGTCACCTCCCCAAGATTTAGTTTGGTTTCTTGAAGAATGCAGAGATTCATCTAAGAGGACTCAATTTGATCCTTCACCAAATAGAGATTGTTAGGGGCATTGATGCCCCTAATATTCCAGCTAAGGAGTTTCATTTTCCTTCAGGAAGGGGTTCCCCCTTCCCTACTTTAAGCATTTTAGATATTTTCTTCTGGTCATTGCCTCTTCGTCCACCTTCAATTTCTCCACATTTGGAGTTCGTCCCCTCCTTTTATGGTCACCGCAATCAAAAGAGGAATTCCCCTCTTCTCTGTGCATAATTCCTAGATCACCAGCTCTTGGAGTGCACTAATCTTCTTCTGCCAATATTGTTGCTGGCCTAAAATCCTCCAAACCGCCATCCACCATCCACTCATCATCCAACTCTATATCCCCAATGTATTGATCATTTGAGGCAGCCTTTGCCTCTTCCACCAATTCCATAATTTCCTTACTTACCTCAATTAGGGAGTCTAAGTTTTATTCCCTGAAAGACTTTTTTATGAGATCCAATGCATCACTTACTCTATTATTTAGCAATTGGCTCCTATCTTCGTTTGCTCTTGGTGCTTCCACATCCACCTCCTGATCTAGAGCAACAACTTCTTTATTTTCTTGGTTTGGTTGTTGATTATTAGTTACTTCTGAGAGCTTCATAGTCCCAATATCCCCATCATTAGGGATGACTAGGAAAGGGCCCGATGTTGTATTTGCTTTGCTCTGTTTAAGGATGGTGGAATCATCCCATGATCGCTAACCCGTAGTTCCAATCCAATTGCCTCTAGGTCTTGGCTCAAAGACTAGAGGTTGAGTCAAAATTCCCAACTCCATGTGAATTTCGATCTCCTTCCATCTAGTGCTCGAAGGAGGATTCTCCACACAAATGCACACATGAGTGCTTATTCCATCATCCCCAAACCATTCATCCACATAGATATATTTCCCTAAGTTGTTGCCAATCTCTTCCAAGATGTTTGCTTGCCAAAATTCGAAAGTAAGGTAGGGAAGGCTATACCAGTCCTAAATGTATGACATCTAGTGTTTGAAAGGATTGAATCCTACCTCCCATTGTTTCATATAAAATCCGAAACCATCCATCAACCATACTCCTTCCAAAATATCCTTTCAAACACAGAGAGAAGGGTAGACAACTAAGAAAAAACCATTTCCTAGATATTTAAATCCCATTTTTGAACCCCAACGACTTTGCCACCATCTGATCAACTCATCCCAATTCAAATTTGACCCATACCATTTTATGATTAGCCCTTGGTGTTCTAGGCACTTAATCAATGGAGCCAAATACTTTGAACTTAACACCATAGTCCTTCAATCTGAGCGTCCAAATTCATCTTTAGGCCGCGCCTTGGAAGATCTAGGATTTCCCTTTGTGTCTCAATCCAAACTCTTTTGATTTCCAAAATTTGAAAAGTTTTCTTGCCAATGACCTTTTGAAGAGTTTCACCTTCTGGTTCGATGAGGGATTGAAGCTTGTTCCTGTCGTTGCCACCCAGACCAACCGCTTTTCGAATGATTATGCCCAGGATGCCCTCGACGCCTGGTGCACTAGTCTTCCGCTCCAGCTCGATCCCGCACCTCTTTGTCCAAAATTTCCTTTGTTGCTTCCTCTCCCCAAGAAGGAGAGCCACCTCTGGTCTTGTTGCCAGCAACCGCCTTACCATTTGATGCTCCATCTCTCTGTCGCCCTTGTTCTCCCTGGGGATTTCCTACATCCTTCTACAATTTTTCGTGCTACTTCGCCATTTTTTGTATATTATATTATTTTATAATTATATTATATTATTTTGATGTATTATTATATAATTAATATATTAATATATAATTATATTATATTATTTTTCTATATTATTATATAAATATTACAACATTATATTAAAATCATATAATAATTATTATATTTTATTATTTATAAATTAATTGTTGCATTACAATTTTTCTATATTGAATGGATTCACAATAATATGAAAATATAATGAAGACATTCTATTATTTATATAAATGGTATTTACATGAAAAATATTACAATAATGTTAAATTAAGTGATTTTTAAGGCTCTCAACCTATTTTCTTCATCCTTTCTTCTTGAAACTTTTTATCCCCTTTTTTCATTTTTTCATATATTTCATATGTGAATGATGGTGTAATTCTTAGTTATTTTAAACATTTTATACAAAAAATTGCCACAAATGTCAATCTAGTTCTTTCAGTCGGTCCTATGTCAACACTAGATTTTTGAAGAGTCAATCCTTGTGACTTGTGTATTCTTAAATCCCGAGCTAATTGTTATGAAATTTGTTGTGCTACCCATTTGAATTGTTGTAATTGGAACTATATGTGGATGATGATCTTAAAACAATATTCCAAAGTAATTGTCAAATTCTACAAGCACATATATCGGTAGTTGTGGAGGTCCAATTCCACGTTTGTATACAAGAACTTCATTTATAAGTCATACTTCTATCCATATGCTTGATATTAACATTACTATTGCATTATTACTGAGTAATATGATGCAAAGCACTCCCTTTGCAATTTCACAATACCAAAAACACAACAACATAGGCAATTATCTTGGCCCCAGTTTTTGAAATTTTTGCTCTAAATATAGCTAGTAATGAATAATTCAACAGGTATGCAAGCCCTTAATAGTTAATTCATTCAATTTTGTAAAATAATTATTTAATTATCTGAATTCAAAAACATTTCCAAAAAGAGTCGATACAAATCATTGACTCTCAGCTAACATCCATAACCTGTAATTTCCTCAACATTCTCCAGCGCCCTTATCGCCTCTGGTACAATCTGCTTCTTAACAATTTTGGGTTTCTTTTTTGATGGTTTATTTGTTCCCTATTCTTACTACCTCCTTTTCTCTCTTCCACGGGTTACTCTACACACCAATGCATTGATTCTCTTCCAACGCCCTCCACTCTAAACTTGGTGTGACCTTTTTCTTTTAATCAGAATTCTCACAAAAAATTTCTCAACCTATGCGTCATGCTACTTAGCCTGTTCTCCATTTTCTCAGTCACTTCCTGAATTTTCACTTCTCATCACGACCTGTAAAGTTCCAGTTTTGTCTCAATTCAAAACAAAAAGTGTCTCTCTTACCCACTACTCACCCCTATGTTGAAATTTAACATGCATTTTAAATTAAGTCCAAATCTTTTCACTGCCTCTGACTCGGCCCTTTTCCTTCTCCAACTCGTTCCCTATTGTTACTCTTTCCTCACCGCACCTCTCTACAAGAAATCTTGGTTTCTTTTTTATTTTATAAGAACAAATTCCACCCTCTAAACATTCTGCATGGCCCCACAAAAAAATAGGATTTTTATTTTACTAAAAATGCTTCCTCTACTACTTTAGCGGTGACCCTTTGCATATCTTCTCTTTGTCTTCAATTTTTGATTGTCCATATATCACCCCTTAATTATTTTATTTGCATTTCGTTAATTATCCATTTTTTCTTTGGAATTTTAAATTTCCCATGCCCAATTTATCATTTTTATTCTTATAGACCATTAGTGTCAATGTTATCTTTCCAATGGTCATGTAATTAAACAAAATAATGCAAAGTGAAGTCCACAACACTTTGATTTGGAGGGGAATAAAATCACATGTAAAGAACTCGCTAAAATATTTCATCTATATTTAAAACATTGCCAATGTATGCAATTTGATCATGAAGCGAAGATTAAATTCCTACAATTGGATTGTGCAAAGTATTCACAAAATTGCGAGATACCAAAACAAAACCAACCAAAATTGGAAGAAAAGAATTTATCAACAATATTCTGGGTGGTGTTGATCGTCTATCCACCCATGTGCTTCTACACCAGACACGCTAAGTAAATGAAAAGTTCCTTGAGTCAGTAAACTTAGGAACATTGAAAGGTGCATGGGATAGTAATCCCATGTTTTCTTTTAATCCACAGTTTCTCCTTGTCTACAGGAGCCTTCCCCCTTCTGTTGTTCTACTCAACCTCAACACTCAAGCCACCTCCATTGGTGTTATCCTATTTTTCCAAACAACTTCCTACCATAGGTCCACATTGGTGACCACCACATTTTTTGGGTTGCTACTCTTTGTTCCTTTATTGTGCTGCTGCAATAAATCAAAGTCCAATCTTCCCTCTCCTCTTGAAATCTTCCCTTTGAATAGTTGCAAATCACCATACTCACTCTATTTATCTTCCTCTATTCACTATTTCTCTGCACTACAACAAACAATAGAGTTGGATTCTTTCATCTGCTTCTCCTCCTCCTTTAGAGAATTCAACATATACTTTTGTCCATCTTTCTGGATGGTATAAACATTCTTTCTACCATCATAGATGGCTTCCTTGTCAAAACTACCATGGCCTAACCAACAACACATGACAAGTAGTCATAGGCATTGTTGTGTGGTCTTACAGCACACCCCAAGACTATAATACTTAGGGACCCAAGTGAAAAAATAATTCTTATGGTAGGAGCTAGCTAGTTGAAAAAATCACTGGAAGTGAAGAACAAAGAGAAATATTTAATAAAAGAGTACTTCATAATGTAGTGTCCCAGGTACCGGATACTGGGAACTAGGAATGTTTGAAAAAGGCAAAAAGGTAATGCAAATGTGAACAGAATGTTCCAGTTTGGTAGTTGAGGTCCGGTAAGATGGAAGTTCCAATAAAACTGAAGTCTAGGGAAAATTCATGGGTAAAGTTGAATACCGGGTACCGGGTACCAGGTACCGAGTACTGGGCAAAGATATAAAGTGAAGTTTTAAAATCTTATGGTCATCTAATGAGTCTGATAGTCCATTAATCCAATATAGAGAAGATAATCATGCAAGAATTTGTAATATGATAGAAAGTGTGCTATTTATGAGAAATTTATGTGCTAACAATTGAATGATGGTTTTATTTACATGATATTTTTATAAATGTTTTCTTTAAAAGGGATTTAATGAGTGGAATTTGTGATTGCAAGAGATATAGAGTTCGGGTATGGATGGTCAAGAAAATCAAATTTGTAGACAGATCTGATGGTGTTACCAAGTTCAACAATACACTTTGAAATCTCATGTTGGGATAGAGTTTGTTGTGAAGATACATTGGATACTGGGAAACTGAAACTCTGGAGTTTAGGCATGCAACAAAAGAGTGTATCCATTTCAGGGACCGATCACTCCTAGAATGTTCAAATCAAGGATGAACCTAAATGTAGGAACGGAAATTCCACCTAATCATTTTGAATGTATGGGAAGTTCCTACATTTTTTTCATACGGATTTGTTTGGTTCCAAGAAGGAACCCTAAAAATAAAAGATTAAATCCTGAAGTGCTTCAACATGTGATTGGAATTGACCTTCATTGACTTCGGTTGCAATTCTCTTACTAGTCATTACATTCCACGTGCCTTGATGTGATTCATCCCTTGGATTTCCTCTCATGTATTTGTCTTATCCTATCTGTGCCTTACCTCTATAAAAGGCCAGAGGATACCTTTTCTTAAGTTAAGTTCAAAATTTGTGGATTCTAGAAGAGCCAAAACTTCTCTAAGTTTTGTTCTTTTTTCCTATTTTCTGAATCATTCTGGTCTAAGAACTTGTACGTAGAAATTAATCAATATTGAAGCCAATTTGATAGCTACCTATCTCATGAATCTTTGTAGCTGGTTTTGTAAGTTCATTCAAACAAGACTATGTGTTGCGTCGTTTAAGGGTGCATGCAAAACCTACTCAATGTCCAAACTAAAACCCCTCTCTTTAGAAGCTTGCACCGTTTTATATGTAGCTGTGAAACATTCTAGTGAAGTATAAAGTGGTTTGCTTCGATTTGGTTAATTAGTTGGGGCATGCGTGGAGAATAACTGAGAGAATTTTTAATTTTTAGTATTTTTATGCTTTATTTTAATTCTAGAAAAAAATTCAAAAAATAGATGAATGAATGGAAATTTATTGAAAATATTTTGTTTCCTATGAAATTGTTGAATGCTTAAAGCTAAATCTACTTAAGTGATAGAAAACTTGTTGATATTCATGAAATATTATTTCAAATCTTTCGATTTCATGATATTATTTTGTGATCTAACTGAAAATCCAGTGTCTAATACATACGATTTCAAACAAACATATTCCCTTTGAGATTAACTACAATATCACATCATACCATGAAGTGAACCTAATACTATCAAGACTTGACTACCGAAGACTTGGGATTGAACTAAGACAACCTTTGTCCTATCATACAGATCCCATAGGGTTGTCTTTGGTTAAGTCTTTCAAGAAGGATAGGCTCTTCACAGTTTGTTTGTGAAGAATTTATTCACCTTGTTGCTGCAAGTAACATCGCCATCAATAGGAACTAGCGCTAGAAGGAGGGTCTGACTTGAATTTTGTATTAGTCCTGATTTCAAGGAGAAAGCTTGTAAAGCAAATATTTAGTGCAAGATGGTGTTTTAATATGGAAGTTGAGAAACTTTTGAGAATATACGGTCAAACTAAATCCCAAGAAGTGTGTCTTTTAAGTCACATTAAGCAAGCTCCTGTGTTCATTGTTTTTAGGCATGGCATCAAAATAAATCCAAATAAGGTAAAAGCAATAACAAACATGCCACCTCCTAGAAACCTTACACAACTATGCAAATTATAGGGGAAACTACTAGCTATTAGGAAATTAATTGCTAAGCTAACAACTAAGCACCATATTTTTTTATATCTACTTAGAAAGAATGTCATATTTGAGTGGGATCAATTATGTCAAATGACATTGCTAACAAACATGCCACCTCCTAGAAACCTTAAACAACTATACAAATTATAGGGGAAACTACTAGCTATTAGGAATTTAATTGCTAAGCTAACAAATAAGCACCATATTTTTTTATATCTACTTAGAAATAATGTCATATTTGAGTGGGATCAATTATGTCAAATAACATTGGACCATATTGAAGAATACTTATTCAATCCTCTAGTTATATTGATACCTATGCCAAATAGGCCTTTGATTCTCAACATCTCAGTTGCATAACATGCCTTAGGTGCCCTCCTAGCTCAATGCAATGATCAAGAAAGAGAGATTTTCATATATTACTTGTAGACACTTAAAAATGACCTAGGCCTGCAAGCTCTTCTTTTACCACTTTCGTCCTAGCATAATTATGACATTTAATTAGTTCTTTGGTCCACATTCGACTATTAATTAAATAAGTCATAATTGTTTAATTAATTCATGTCCTTTTATTCTTCATGATTATTAAATAAATAAATTTTATTTATTTATTAAATACGTCATTAATTGTCTAAGTCTTCCCCTAATTAAATAAATTTCTTAATTTATTTAAATTACCTTTCTTCATTTATTTCTTCCTGATTATTAAATAAATGAATTTCATTTATTTATTTAATATGTCACTAATTCTCATAATTAAATGAATTTATTAATTTATTTAATTATTAATCATATCTTCTAAATTAAATAATTATCTTTAATTATTTAATTGTCAAAATTAACATTTCTCTCATTTTAAATAAGTTAATTATTTAAAATGATTTCACATTCTTAACTGTCAGCTCATTTTAGTAAATAATCTAAAAATTGATTATTTATTATCTCACAAAATCCATATTTTGAATTAATTTAATTCAAAATGGTAATATTCCTCCAAAAATCAAGTAATCGGGCAAGTTCTTGATTTTTCAAATCTAATCTTCAGTTCAACTCTTATCTTCTTGATTTTCAAAAATCTTTATTTTTCTAATTAATTATCTCTCATTTATTCTCCACCGCTGATTCAATTCTCTCTGATGACATCTTGACCGCTCGTTTAAGGATTTTGCCCTAACCTTGATTAGGGATTATCAGGTTAAATCTTGTCCTTTGATTTTAGGTCTCTGTCGAAAGTCAATCTCGTCCGTCCATTCAAAATGGCATTTTCTATAAAATGCTATTTTTCTCACATTTTGAGATGACACACATAAATTTTGTTATTCTGACGCATAAATACTTAGAGTTATTTAGCATTTTAGAGTCATTTTGTCATAGGCATAGGCATAGACTTTATTTAAATCCTTCAAAGCTTGTGTAGGACTTAGGCTTTATTTTCAGATTGCTCGCTCATTTAATCTGAGGGCAACACATCAACCAACAAGTTAGAAGGTGCTATGAAGATGAATCATGGAGGCTTCGGTGATTAACTAGTATAATCGTTTCATCTATATTTGCTTTCATTGTACTTTGTAGTTCTTTGGGTTTATATGCATTGTTGATTTGCTAACATCTAACATACCTGAAGTTTACCCTTAGATACATTACCTTAACATGACATTATTACCTAGATGTAATCTCGTCTTTTAGTATTCTTTACATTATAGAAGCTTTGACATTACATGCTTAATGCTACTACCCATATTATTTCAATAATTGACCCTTTGAAATACTTATTTTCCAATGTAGCCCTTACATGTATAATGATAAAGTGAGTTTGATATTGAATATGCCAATTGAAAGGTAGTGAAGGGACAAGTTATTGCAGATTGCTTAATAGAGGCTCAAGTTCTAGCTTGAGTTTTAGCATCCTTTTCATCACCCCTCAAGGTGATTTCATCCAAAATCATTTTGTATTAAATTTTATTGTACAAACAACATAGTGGGATATGAGATATTAATATTTTATCTAAAAATAGTAGTACAATGTAATATCCAACACTTATAGGTCTTGAATGATTCATAGTTAGTGGTTAAACAAGTCAATGATAAGTTTCTCATAAAGGATGAAAAAATTGTACCTTATAAATGCATGGTATAGACAATTTTAAATAATATTTCTTATATATATATTGAGCAAGTTTCCCACATCAAAAACAAAGTTGTTGATGCAATGGACATTGTTGGATCTCTTTGGATATTCCTAATGAAGCTAATGAGTATCACTTCCTTGTAGGACAACTCCTTATACCTTCTTATGAGATTACATACTTTGACATGATATGTGATATTGTTGGTCTAAAAAAAACAAGATATAACACCATCTATGATTATCTCCAAAGCCAAATCATTCCTCCAAATATAAATCCCTTGTTCAGTGCAACCTCTCATTACACCCTCCATGGTATCACACTCTATTTTAGGGCTATGATGGAACTTTGCTTAGATGTATCAACTTAGACAAGGCTACCCTTCTACTTCAGGAAGTTCATAATGGTATTTATGGTGCTCATATGAATGGTATGATCCTAGCCAAGAATCTGCTTCATATAGAATATTAATGGCTTACCATGCAATTAGATGTTTGTTGATATGTAAAAAATGCCTTGCTTGTCAAAAAATGTGAACCTCATTCATGCACCATCACAAGCTATCCATTTCATCACCACTCCATGGCCCTTCTTTACATGGGGCCTCAACCTCCCTTGAAAGATTAGTCCCACCTCCTCTAATGGTCATAAATTCATCATTACCATCATTGAATATTTCACTAAGTGGGTTGAAGTAGTTACACTCACACTTATCATCGATATCCAAACATTTGAATATATCCTCAACCCTTTTTGCATTTTGGCATCCCATCCAACATTGTCACGTACAATAAAAAATCCTTCAAAAACCATGAGTGCAATCATTGTGTGAGAAATTCCATATCAAGCACAAGTGGTCCACCTCATTTACCCATAAGGTAATTACTAAGCTTGGGAATCTAATAAAACCATCATAAAAATCCTTTAGAAAACATAAATGATATTGGTTGTGATAAGAACCTTCAACTTAACCCTAGCCTTTGAGAATACCATGCTAGTATTCACACTCCTACAAGAGCAACCCCATATTACCCTATTTATGGTGTCAAAGAAGTCTTGTAAATAGAGGTTGAACCACCCTCTTTGTGTATCTCTTTACTCAATCTCATCTTAAAGTGGGATTATTGTGTGGCACAATTACATGAGCTCAAACTCTTTAATGAGTATTATCCCACTACTCTCAATCATCTCAAAGGATGCTAACATATGTTTCATCATGAATATAATAATAAAAATTGCAATAGAGAGATTAAGGTTGGATTCCTTGATCTTAAGGAGCATCAAAAGAATACCACTTAAGATAGAGAGAAGAAAGGGAAGTTTAAGCAAAACTAGTTGGACCCCTATTCCATCAATGCTAAGTTTAAATCAGAAGCATACAAGCTAGCTACCTCTACAATTCCATGAACTAGATGATATCATGAATACCATACATATCAAATTATTCTATGCTTGAACCACTAACACTAGTCTTCTAAAGACCATAAATAAAAATATATAAAATCAACAATTTTTTTTTTTAAATAATAGAGATAAATTCATCTAATGGTGAAAACCACTTCTTGTGGCACCTTGGACAAGTCCCATGATGAAACCTAATAAATATGCATTATATATAGTAGGAAACCACTCTAGTCTATGAGCATGAATTACTTTATATTATTCATCACACTCCACCCATCCCTTCATCTCCTTATACCTTGGATAATTTGCTCAAGGTCCCTATCCATCATTTATTCTCATCCTTCCATTATTCATACAATCCCTTTACATCATCCTTTGTGTATTATATACTCATACCATACTCCCTACCAATGCTCCGTCTCATTTTCATCCCTCACCACTTACCTCAATCTATTCATTTACCTCCCTCCATCCATTCTATTTCATTTTTATCCTCACTCATCCACACCCTTTCCTTGATTTATGATGAAATGGGGGCATCCCCTTGCTAAAGTTTACTAAGGAATGGTTATCACATATATTCGCACTAGGGCTTAACCTTTTCACCTCCATATATCCTCACATCACATCCCTTCACATCCTCACACTATGATTTAGTCCTTGTTTGGATTCTTCCTCATTCCTCCACCATCCCCTTCATCCTCCCCTTCCACTCATCATCCATAAAACCTTGGATTCAACATGTCATAGGATGTTAACTTGTGTTTTTGAATGTTTTTTATTGATGTATACATGTGTTTATGTCTATTTATTTCTTATAGTCCTAGTGCTCCATCCATCACACCAACATAGTTTCCCTCATCCTTCATACGATGGTGTGCCTTGACGATATTTCTTTCAAGGATCACTATGTTATTTACAACTTATTTAATTTTATTTCAGTACATATGCACATGGTTCATCATCATCATGATCCATTATATCATGGTGCATAACACCAATACTATAACATATACTAGGTTTCTATTTGCACGAGAAGTTACTTTGACAACATTCATCCTTCTTCTTTTCATAAAATTTTAATTCATTATAGATTCATTACATCCTTGTGAGATATCATCAATCCTATTCAACCATGTAATCTAGAATCATATCATCTAATCATCCAAGCAATGCCAATCAATATGTCTAATCCTCATTCCTCATTAGACCTATATTCATGGTGCATACACCATCCCAATGTGATTTCTCTCAAGCCATCTTCTATCCATATTGATACATCTTTTCCCATCTCCCTTTGTATTTTCAAGAGATCCCTTGGGCCTCATTGAGCCTAACGACTCTCTTGAGGGGGAATCTTCTCCATCATCATCATGTCATCATACCTATTCTTCTAAGATAATGGGGCAACTTTCCATGAATCTTTACTTTATCCCTTTTATTCTTCTTTGACACAATGCCACTTAGTTGCAACATTGTATCAAAGAGGAGAAAAATATAGACACCTAATATTTTCCTAGCACAACCATGTCCCAATTAATTAAATTATAAATTTATTTAGTTAATTGACCTCACCTAATGTACCCCACCCAATTAAATAATTATATTATTTAATTACCCCCTTTCCCTCTTACATGTAACTAAATAATTTCATTATTTAATTACTCTATTTTCTACCTCACGTGGCTAAATAATTAATTAATTTTATTATTTAAACTTGGATATATTCTCTCCACCAAATTCCAAGAATAAAGAGAGTCCTAAATGTGCTTTTCCCTACATTCCCTATGGTTGCAATAACTTACTATTTTAGTAAGTGCATCTTGACCCTTCATTTTTAAACAACCTCCATCACGACCCTTAATTCTCTCCTCAATCTTAGGAAATTCTTCTCATTCATCCTCCATCATTTATCTTCTCATCATATCTCCATCATCCATTGTCCTTCCAAAAAATCTATATATTTTGATACCTTCTTATGCATTTCAATCAATACATTTATGCTAACTTCATGTCGTAAAAAAAGTAATTTGCGCATAAAAGCATCCACATCCCAAATCATTGGAGAAAATCACAATTAAAAATGGAGTATTTTGGTATTTTTTATTTCTTTTTTTTTAATTTTCTAGTTTAGGATAGGAGGCTTATCTTTGTATTTGTTTCCTACTTGCATTTCTAAACTATGGCTTACACTTGATTTTTGACTACCTTCTTAGGTTCTTCCCCCTTTTTAAAAGAATAGATTATGTATATAGGCTTATAAATCATTATCTTATTGGTGTCTAGTTCATTTAATTAATTTCTATCTCTAGACTCTTCTTAGTTTGGTATGTCTTGACCATATCAAATAACTTAAGGTCTCCCTTAAAAATATACTTTTCCTAAATGTAGGAAATGCACCTCTTGAAATGAGGTAAAAGAAACACCGTTTATCTTGTGGATCCAAGGATCTAAGGCATTCCTAGTAACATATTATAACTATTGTTCTTATTAGTGATATACAACATAGAAAAAGGTGGGAATCTTCTTAGGTCCCAAAAAAAGTGGAAGGATGATCTTTCCCATCATTATAGATTTTAAGTTGTCATATTCTCGGAGTGTGTCCCTACACAAGACATGATATTTATCTCACCATATTCAATTCTTTGAGAAGGGAATCATATTCACTACAAATCTTTCATCAAATAGAGCTCTCTTAATGCATGTATCTAAAATAAAAACTTCTAAATGTATGGTGGGGTCTCCTCTTCTAGTCATTTTGGAATCTCAAGGCATTTGCTTGAGCTTAGAGAATAATCTTGGATCTTACAACTAAAAATATGGTGGGTTAAGACCCAAGCATATGTAATTCACTCGTTCATTTGTAAGAAGGTTTACATGATTTAAATATTTTAACTCAAGTGCTTCCAAGAGTGCTACTCGGTGGGGGGAGTTTCATAAGAGGTTGATGAATGAGATTTGTGTAAAATATTTATTTATATCCTCTATCAATTCACAAGTACTAATCGAGTCAAGAGTTGTTTGAATTGAAGAGATTATCTATCCACTATATTTTAGTGTTTCAATCATTTAAGCATGTTCATCTTTAACAATCTCAATCAAACTCAACATATTTGTTTGTCCCTTTATTCCAATTAAAGTGGAAGGTTCATGTCTTGGTAGATTGAATTTTTCATTGAGCCAAATTATGCAACATTGTTTTGTCCATGATTAGGAAAAAGGATTATATAGATCCTTAAGTTTGAACTTGGAGGAGAAATAGGTCCCTACTTACAATTGTTGGGGATATCCTACCGATGGAGGAACATGTCTATGAATAGATGATGTTATCACTCAAGTAGCTTTAAGATTAAATGATTATAGTCTTAGTAGATGTTAGTGTCATACCCCCTTATCTTTTGGAAGGTACAAAGCTTTTTAGGGTCAAAATCCTTGAGATTATAATAAGGACCAAATTGGTTTCTTTCAAAGGGTGATTGTTTTTATGCTTATTGTCTCTTGAGTAGTAACCATTTCTTGGTGGGTAGTTGAAACACCATTAGCTATTGTATGAATGTTTTATTTTCCTTATTTTTTGTTATTAGTGTTGGTACCATAGTTATTATTATGATAGTTGTAGTTATTACCACCATTGGTCATGGTGACACTTTTGTTGCTCTTTAAAATATTTACTACACAAAAGGATTATTATTGTTGTTGCTTCTATTTTTATTATTACTCTATGCTTGGGTATTAACCTTTCATAAGATCTTAACTAGGTTAAGAAATGAGAAAATAATTTGTTGGTGTCTTGTATTATATTTAGGGATTTCATGATTTTGATCTTGAATAGCTTATTCACATGAAATGCTATTATAAATTCTCTAAGGAGTTGTTAAAAGGAAAAAAATGAACCCTTATGTAACTAATAATATCATTCAAGAGAAATTCCTTCTCCTTTAAATATTGGAAGGTCGGGGAGTTTCCTAGGTAAAATAATGATTTGGATCATGATATATATTTAAGTTCCTTTTGAAAGGAAGTCAAGTGAATGGAAACAACTTCCTACACCAATATAAGTAGGGGAGAGTTACAAACATTTCTAACAACACCTTATACAGTTACACTGAAAGAAGCACATGTATAGAAATAAAGTAGAACAAGTATACAAAACGATGACACTAGATATACATGGGGAAAACCCTTTCGAGTAAAAAACCCCACCATCCAAATGTACAATACTTATGTATTATATGAAATAAGGATTACAATGCATCCCCAAGTACAAAGCTTCTTCAACAAGTGTTTCGAATCAAACACCTATGTTGGAGTGAATTCAATAGCACTTCATTACCTGCAATCAAACTATGCATTCTACAATGCAATGCATGCAATATATAGAGAGATACAAGCTAGAAGAAGCATCTAGAAGACGATGGGCATCCAAATCCATATGGAACAATATACCACACCATATAGATGTATTTAGACACATATACAATATTCCCTTACACCTCTTACAACTATCATAACATGCAAAATCCTCTTCTCAAGTTTGGGCACCAAAAAAATGCTAATAATAGCTTATGAAAAATGCCTTACAATTGTCATAGATTCCATCATAAAAGTTGCCATACCTACAACACTTACTGCTATAAGAGAATTTATCATAAATGACTCAAAATATCTTATTCTCTTATTCCTTGTCATAACCCAGCTTGGGAACCAACTTTCTCCATTCATAAAGATGCCTTATGATGTGTCATAGAATCTATCATAAGTCAAAGATTCCAAGTGGAATGCCTACCTCCACTTGGGATGACGATATATCATCCAACCACCTCCAACGGGGATGCCACCTAGTTGATGGGTCCCAATTTATGACATGACATTGTAGGAAAATAAACAATACAAATAAATACAATAATACATCAAATTAATCACATTAGGACTCTAAGGTTGAGACATCTTAATCACAATATTCTTCCACTTGTCGAAGAATTGCCAAGAGTCATATAAAATTGTCTGCTTAGGGCTCCAAGGCCCATGAAATCATAACACCATCTAAACTTCTTTGTGCTCATTAGTTTTTTCAGTGCATCTGCAATATTCATCAAAATTTCAACCTTCTCTAAATTCACCTTTCAATATTCTACCATATCATGAATAAAAGGATACTAAACATCGATGTGCTTTATTTTGGCATGGAAGGTAAGATTCTTTTCTAAGCAAATGGTACTATGACTGTTGCAATAGATAGTAATCTGCCCTGCATCTAAACCAATATTAGAACATAATATCTTAAGAAAAATGGATTCATTATAAGCATGAGTGGCTGCCATGTACTCTACTTTTGTCATGGATAAAGAAACTACAGCCTACCACTTAATCATCCAACTGATAGCACCACCAAAAATCATAAACACATAACCACTGGTGGATCTTTTGTTGTCAATGTCACCTACCCAATCTGAATCCACATACCCATGAATACTCACAAAATGTTGAGGTCCAATAGGATGACTATGAAAACACAAGGCATACTTGAAAGTACCTCATAAACATTTGAACACTCTCTTAATTGCATCCCAATGTATTTGACTAGGATTTTCCATAAAATGACTAAGGACTCCCACTGCTTGGGAAATGTCTGGTTTCATATACATAACATACATCAAACTTCCAACAACACTCGCAAATGGTACTCTAATCATATCCTCCATCTAAGTAGGATATTTTGGACAATCATTCATAGAAAGATTTGTCCCTTGCATCATAGGAATAACTAACTGTTTGCAATCTTCCATGTTGAATCTCTCCAACACTGAGTTCACATACTTGCTTTGGCTTAACAAAATATTTTTGTTATCTTTGTCTCTCGTGATCTCCATTCCTAGCATGTACCTAATTGCACCTAGGTCTTTCATCTTAAACTGTGTTAAGAACTGAAACTTCAATTCTAAAATCATTCTCTTACCATTCCAAATAAACAACATATCATCTATGTATAAAAAAATAATGAGAATGTGACCATTATCAGATTTATAATACACACAGTGGTCAAATTTAGATCTTTAAAATCCCAATGACAACACATTGGTATCAAAATTTTGGTACCATATTCTAGGAGACTATTTCAAACCATATAGAGACTTCTTCAATTTGCAAACCAATTTTTCTTTACCTTTTACAATGAAGTTCTCTAGATATGACATGTAAATATCTTCCTCCAAGTCACCATGAAGGAATGTTGTCTTCACATCCATCTGTTTCACTTCTAAATCATATGCTACTGCAAGTGATAACAGGAACCAAATAGATGTCAGCTTCACAACAAGAGAGAATATCTCACCATAATCAATTCCCTCCACCTGTGAAACCCCTTTAGCGACCAACCATCCCTTATGCTTCTAAACACTGTCATCAAGACCACACTTTTTATTGAATACCCATTTACAACCAATAGGAACTTGCATCCAACAAGAAAATGTATTGGATCCCAAGTCTTATTTTTCTTTAAAGTAACCATCTCCTCATCAATGGCTTTCATCCAAGAATCTACATCACTCATACTCATAGCTTCTCTAGCAGTCCTAGGCTCATAAATGTTAGCAATCAAAGAAATAATGTAACTAGAATCCAATAATGAATAATCAAACCTTTATGGTTGCTGCCTAACACAAGTAGACCTCCTCAAAGGCTGAGCTTGAGTTTCTTCTTCCTTTGAACTTTTAGAGCTGCTTGAGCTCTCTTCATCGTCAGGTCCAACAAGAGTGTGTAGTTCATCTTTCTTCAAAGTAGGTAGAATTTGAACTACCTCCTTTTGTTTCTCCTCTTTCTCTGGCTTCAAATCAATAGTGGAAGGTTTCATCTCTTTGAAAATCACACTTGTGTTGTAGAAAACCTTTTGAGCTTTTGGATCCCAAAGCTTGCACCCTTCCACACCAGCACCATAGCCAATAAAGACACACTTAATTTCCTTGTTCTCCAGCTTTGACCTCTTCTCAATCAAAACATGAGCTTAAGCTTCAAAAGCAAATACTTTGAGATGTCTCATTGAAGGATTTTTACTAGACCATTCCTCCATGGGTGTCTTTCCAACAAGTGTTGATGTAGGAGATTTTTTATCAAATAACGTAGTGGCTACTGCTTTAGCCCAAAAATTTTGCTCAAGGCTAGCATTGCTCAACATACTCCTCAATCACAAAAAATGTTGAGATCTGTGAAACAAAACTCACCACCATTATCAGTCCTCAAACAATTAATCTTTATGCTAGTCTATTTGTCTACCAAGGCCTTAAAATCCTTAAATTGACTAAAGACTTCAATTTTACTTCTGAGAAAATAAATGAATGTCCTACTATAATTATCTATGAAAGAAACAAAATATACAGATTTTTATAACGAACATTCACATAACCAAACACATCTGAATGAACATAGTCCAAAACCCCAGAAGACTTGTGAGAACTAGAGTAGAAAGAAACATGATGATGTTTTCCATAAACACGTTTTCAAAATTCGAACTCAAGATTATAATTATCAAGACTTCAACAAGGCCCTTATTCTTCAAGGTTCTAAGACCATTCTCACCAATGTGAAAAATTTGTTGGTGCCATAACATTGTCTTCTTTGTAGGAAGCTTCATTTCCATGGAATGAGCACCCTTAGGTGCCCAAAATGCATGACTATTAGATGTAGCTGCAACAATCTTCTTCATTGCATGATCTAATGGTGAGGATGAAGAATCCAAAGGTATCTTCTTTGGTACATCAGAAGAAATATTGCACTAAATTGTACACACATATAGCTTGTACAAAGTTCCAACTCAAACACCCTTAGCCAACACCATAGATCCTCGAGCATCATCTTGCATCCTTCGCCAAAGAAAACAACTTGCACTCCCAAATCATTCAATTTACTCATAGAAAGTAGGTTTCGTGTCAAACCGGG
>VDFB02000017.1:106402634-106433659 GCA_007258455.2 Sequoia sempervirens | reverse complement strand
TTAAATCTATTGTAGAGATAGACCCACAAATTTTGAGTCAACTTGATACACTTTGGATGTAAAAGATCAAGAAAACTAGTATTCAAACATTTGGCATTATTTGGTTAGCCATACTTGCCTTGATCACATGCAAATAAATCAAAGAAGATCCCTTAAGATAAAATCATAGAGTTACATGATTAAAGGAGGAGCTCTATTCAAAATAAATCATGAATGGACTTATTTAAGATGTTTAAACAGAAAAGAAGCTGATATAGTGTTGCAGGAACTACATGATAAATTTGGAATAGCTCACGGAGTGCCCCTAGCTATGCACACCTCATTCTAAGAACTGGTTATTATTGGCCAACAATTTTTAAAGATACATATGAACATATCAAACATTGTTATATGTGTCAAACGACATCAGATAAAGGAAGATTCAATGCTCAACCATTACAGCCGGTGATGGAGATGTGTCCCTTTTCACAATGGGGACTAGAATTTATTGGAATGATCAATCCTCCATCTTTCACTGGTCATAGATTTATATTGACTACTATAGACTATTGTACTAGATGGACAGAGGCATGTCCTAGCAAGCAATGCACTACAAATGTGGTCATCAAATTCTTGGAAGACAATATTATCACCAGGTTTGGAATGCCATATGCATTGGTATGTGATAATGGCCCCACTTTTTCTTCATTGAAATTTTCTAATTGGGCATTTGAATATGGCATAACACTAAAATTTTCATCTAACTATTATCCATGGGGAAACAGATTAGTTGAATCATCAAATAAAATTCTATTGGATATAATTAGAAAATTGATTGAAAAGAACCCTAGGGAATGGCATTCTTTGTTCACCCTTTGGGTAGATTGTACTAAGATGAAAGTTGCATTAGGGAATTCTCCTTATCATTTAGTCTATCGGGTAGATCCTATACTACCGATAAACTTAAAAATCCCTACTTGGTAGTTCGCACAAGAATATATTGAATTAGATGATCAAACATAAGCCAAATTGTTGCAATTGATGCATTTAGATGAAAAATGTACTCAAGCTATAGATCACTTTGCTAAGCATCAATCTGTGGTAAAAAGATGGTTTGATAAACGAGCTAGATTAAAGACTTTTAGAATATCTGATTTGGTCCTGTATTGGAATAAAGCTCATGAACATAAAGGTGAACATGGTAAATTCGACAAATTATGGACAGGCCCGTACCAAATTTCTGAAATCTTGGGTGATAGTACTTATAGATTTAATTCTTTGACTAGTGAAGATATCCCATTGTTTGTCAATGGGCAGTTCCTAAATCATTATTTCCAGTCATAAGTAAATAGTTTTTTGTAGATAGTTTTTGTAAATAGTTTTTTTTTGTAAATAGTTGTTTGTTGCTTTTGTTTCTTTTCTTTTGGGTGTTGCGTCATTTGAATTTATAGTAATTGGAAACCTTTGAAGGTCTACAAGTCAATAGAACATCAATTCCAAAACTTTAATCTATGTCCTGACCAGAAATAGTTTTCCATTTATAAATTGTTCAAGAATTATTCAACTCTTTATACTTTGATTAGCACGAATCATTCAGTTGATGTTGAGCTACAAACAAATACATTTAAATCATTCTACTAAAGTTTGGGATAGTAGTTGTTTGCATTAATTGAAAAATCAAAAGACTACCTTTGCTACCACTATAATTCCCAACCTAATAGTAGGCTTCATTGCTTGCAAGTTGATCAAAGAGATATCATTAAAATATCAAAAGTGAAAAATGAGCTATCATTGCTATATCTAAAAAAAAAAAGAGATATATCAACTCTTTAGGCCATCCAAATAACTCTATCGAGGCTATAGACGCCTGGCCAACAGTAGAGCTATGTTTGGGGAATTATGGAGATAACCTTTTCGAGGCTATGGATGCTTGATTGGCAGCAAGGCTCTATCCTTGGTTAGCTTAAAAGGAATTTCCATATTATGTAGAATAATGCAAACAATTGCTATTTCTAAGTTTACTGTGGCATAAATAATCAATTGCAAACACGTGAGCTCAGTAATACTTAATCTTGCATGCTAACCAAAGTGAAATTTGAATATGGAATAAGGATCCCATGATTTATAATTAGAAGACTAAAGAAAGTTGGTATATTGATGTTAGATCTGGAATTTACTTTCTATTGTTTTGTTTTGTTTTGTTGATTGCTAGTTGTTTTTTGGTCTTACAACACACCCCATTTTTTCCTTTTCCTTTGTTTTTCTTTTTACTTTCGTTTGCTTTGGCATTGTTTTGTTGCTCGGTTGGTTGTTGATTTCTCTTTCATTTTCACTTGGCCTCTATGTTGTTGTATCCTTTTGCTTCCTAGATTCGGTGTTTCAGTCTTTTCACAAAGTTTAACACGTTACCAGAAATCCGAGTCCCAGAGTCCTGTGCTTGTGTCAAGGGAATTAGTATATTTATATGATTCTTGCTCCACCCGATATTTCATTGATTGGAGTTGTCAATCTAGATAGTTCCCTTTCTATTGGAGTCTGGTACTTTTATTGTTTCCTTTTTTCTTAGAAGTTGGAAATTAGAGAGTCTATTATGAAAATTGTCAATCTATCTTTTGGACTTAGTTTTCGATCTTTCCTCTCATTCTGGTTTTCTCTTTCCTTAGAGGGTATTTCCCAGATCTCGATGTTTGTTCTTTTTCAAAGGAAATATCAGAAAGCTTTAATCCTGGTGATCACCAATTGATCATGTATCTTTAATGACATACCTTACAAAGAATCAGTGTGACATTGATTGCCATGTATTATCATCGTGTCGTCTTTCTTCTCTAGTAGTGAGCCCACGTAGAAATCTGGTTGTTCATAGTTTGGACCATAATCTGTAATGATTGCACCTTTATTCAAGGAATTAATGGGAAATAATAGGTTATTGATGAAGGTAGAAAACTACCTATGTACCTGGCACCACCTCAAGCATGCAATTGCTTTTGCAACATTCCACTACGCGTCATATTGCAAATTTGCGAAGGACATTGAAGTAACAAAACGACATTGGTGCACAAGGAGAGGTAAATTTTGAGAAACCAAGACACAACTACCAAGGGTTTTGAAGTTGCATTCTAAAATATCACCATTGTTAACCAAAACCAAGTATGTTTCGAATAACTGATATTCTTGTTAAGTGTTTCTCATGCTGAAAAATCTCGATAGTGTTATTTCCATTTAGAAATTGAAACATTGTTTATTCTCCCAATCTTGAATTTAATCGAAAATGAATTGAAAATTTTATAAACTGAAAGTTTTGGTTAAATTTAACCCTAACTCACACACAAGACACATATTCTAAAAATTGCAGAACACATTATACACAAAATGAGCACTTCTGATGCAAGGCCAAAAGATGAATTCAAGTACTGCAATTCACAAGTCGTCCTCATCAATGTAGTGGTTATAGACACTCATATGGGATGGTCTTTTGACATTGAAATCCATTCATGACTATTACAAGAGAATGCTTCTCAATGCACCAAGAATGCTATGGCAAATGGGTTACTTCCTATAGGAGGGTTTCCGCCAGCAATGGAGGCTCCTGAATTAGTTATGTAGTGCATAAATTACTACAACCCAACCAAGAGGATCATTGAGAAGGAAGGGAGAATTTACGCAGACTTATCATAAAAAGGAATCATATGCACATTTGGTCTCCCCATTTAAACATAGATGTATAATGTTGATATAAAGGCTAAAAGAAAGACATATCAAAATGTTGAAGAGCATAATAGAGAAATTATGAGCACCCAATGGTGCCAAGAGCCAATTACACAACATACCAAGGTAATTTAGAGGTCTATGTTCAAACAAGAAATGCAAGATATTATAACTTTATTGAGTAGATTAGCTAGTTTAAGGGATGCAAGAAAATTCAAATCCTGAATGTTTGTGATAATATCCCACCTGATAGAGGGTCATGTAGAATTGCATTGGGGAAAGCTGATAAGTGACAGACTATATGAACAAATTACTACATTTCCCAAAAATAGATGCTTCTACATGTCATCGTATGTTATTTACTCATGTCCTATGAGATCCAGTAAACAAGGGTTGAGACAGATTGGTACTTTGGGCACAAAAGTTGGAAATAGTTTGATATATGCACATCTACCCTAGATCACCATCCATGGGTATAAAGATGATTACAGGAAAGTTAGTGATTTTTTCTCCATGAAATTGGTTAGGACAATGGAAGGTGATAAAGCTAAGAGATTATCCTTGGAAGCACAAAGTGCCATTCGACCAATGGGAGGCTGCTACATACAGTTCCCAACTTACTCCTACATTAGAGTGGAGGGATTTGATGGACACCCATTCATGCTGCCTAGGTATCCCACAGATAAAATTGTTTTATTGGAATTGGTGAGACAATTGAAACTGTCTCAAGCTCTTTATAGTCATGCTCAGAAAAATGCCTCTTTTAAATTTCCCATTACAATAGGAAATTATAAGTGCAGTGCAATTAAACTAACTGACTTGTGTGAAGAAGAAATGAGGACATACCATTTTGAAGAGTTCCTACTTCAGAGAGTGTATTATGATATTGAAGGAAATATTGGTAAAAATATTGCTTGTCTTCGTGCTCATGTGCTACATTTAGATCTTGATTACTGGCTTAACCGTGAGGACGAGCAAGTGGTAAGAAGAACATATGAAAGAATGTCTCTAAGATTTGCTCGGATGCTCAAAATTTATGATATTCAAGATTACTTGGAAGAAGATGATGGCTAGGTATTGAACAAGTTCTATAATGAAGATAGGGTATATGATGAACCCATTCCAGATCTAGGCTTAGATGATGACGATATGACATCAATTGATGAGTTCACCAGACTAGTCTTATGGTATACTCAACACTGGATTGATGATTTTTGCAAAGGTTTGAGAGAAAGAGGAATTGAGCCTATCTTCTCAGAAGATAAAGGGAGGAAGCAAAGAGATGAGACAACTTTTGAAAGTGGAAAGCCTACCAAGAAGAGAAGAAAAACTAGCAAGGCTGCTCTAGGTATAAGAATTGAAGAAAGAACCCCTGAAATTACAAGACAAGAAGTTCCCATAAAACCATCTAATAAACAAAAAGATGCAGAAATAGGTAAAGATAAATCAAAAGCAAGACCTAAGGGTGCATCTTCCTCTACAATAAAACCAAGAACTAGAGTGATCATTGATGAAGGAACATGAGGAATAGAAAATGTTGGTGCATAAACTAGGTCTGCATCTCAAAGAGTTGCAATTTTTTTTACCTCTCCCCCTTCTATTAATATGGCTAGTATGAAACAAGCACTGGGAGGGACTCCTATAACTTTAGAAGAAATATTTGAAGAAGATGAAGCTAGAATTAAAGAACAGGTGGACAAATGGGGTGCTATGTGGGAGAAAGTGAAAGAAAAGAAGTCTAAAGACAAGCCCATGGCATACCTAGTGATAGAAGAAATTCAGGATGAAGGTTCTAACCCCATAAATATTGAAGAAGAAGAGTTTATTCAAGGAACGCTCACCTTAGAGGTAGGAAACCCTAGATTATTTGAGATGGAAATAGGGGAGACCGTAGAGCAGGATCCTATTGATGAAAGAATTGTTGAAGATACTCTTGATTCCGAACCTTCACTTGGGAATGTGTCAAATGTTAATGAACAGTCACAGGTGTTTGAAGAACTAGAGAAAGGCCATGATGAAACTAAAATTGAAACTGAAATTGTAGAAGAGGAAGCTACATAGTTTTTTAGGAGAAGGAATTGAAAATAAAGAGAATCATGATGTAGCAGTGAATAAAGAAGATAATTTTCAGAGAGATGAAATGGAAAATCGGGATAGACAGAAAAAAAAAAAAGTCTTCAAATAGAGGAGACAATTTCAAACCCTACTAATCCTGAATCTATGCCAAATATCATTGAGGAAATTCCCATTTTAGAAAATGTGACAAGTCAAAAAGAAGAAATTCCTAAAACAAGTGGTTAACAGGGACAAAGAAATGTTATAGAGGTACAATAGGATGATGAGACACCTAATTTATTAATTAGAGAACTAGCTTCTTCGATGGAAGTGGAAGTACTTCCTCTAAATCTTAATAATTTCATGCAAGAAGTAGATACTCCTAAACCTAGGCGCAAAGCAAAGAAAAAAAATGTCATATAGAGAAATGCAGATGGCAATAGAACTATTCAGATAGCTACTCCAACAGCTGATAAAGACAGACATGAAATAACACCTAAGGAGTATAAGATAACAAGTACTAACCTTGGACACTCATCTTGGTAGCAAGAGTTAGTGGAAATAAAAGTAAATTTAAATGCTACTGTTGCTAGAGTGCAAAAATATAAACAAAATAAGAGAGAATTGAAAGAATGGGTTGCTACCTTGGAACATTTTATAAAGTCATTAACTTTATCTGGTCGAGAGAAAGTTGAACTGCCCCAACATCCAGTGTTGATGTCACAAGAACAAGTAGATGTAATTGCAATAGTTCGTCATAAAATGAATATGTTTGAAGAATGGATATAGTATTGGGTAAATCAAGGAGAAGAATTCATCACAAATGCAATAAGGAAGTGCAAGGAAGCATACCACCATTCAAAGAAATGGAAAATATTTAAAGACAAGTGCAGATTTCACCAGGAGCAAGTCATTGAAGAAAGGTAAAGCATTGAAATTCTCATGCAATCAAATATCCAAGAGTTAATACAAGGTGATGTAATATCAAAACGTGAACTTCCATTACCTGAAAAAAATGGAAGAAAAAGTTGAAATGGGAAGGCAGTGTGTTAATATAATGTATTGAAGGATTTGAAAAGGTCACCATAGAATGCAAGAAATTGATTGGTGAAAATCAAGAATTTATCGAAATGCTAGCACGCCAAGGTTTTGATCCCCAAACATTAGGACAAGAGGGAAAAGAAGCTAAAGCCTTCAAGGAATTGATAGAAAGAATAAATGGAGACCCTGTTCAATTGTTGACAAGGGAGGTTATTAATGAGATTATACAGTGCAGAAATATTATAGCCAAGTATGAAGCAGACAAAGTGCAGAAGAATAATATCATACTCTAAGTAACTGAAAAATATATTAGACTCAAGGTCACTTGGAAAGTGATACAAGGGATTTCAAAAGAACACATGCATCAAGTATTGAGTGCTTTCTAAGAATACTAGTTGAAGAAAGGTGAAGGAAGAATCCTAGAGCCTGAGTTATAAGAGAGAAGAGAAAAGAACTGGATGTCGGATACCAGAAGTGTGAGGAAGTTTTTTTTTTTTTCAATTTTGAGTTTGCAGGTTGATCCCGGTCCCAATAGATGTTTATTATTTTGGCATTTTGAAAGGGAGATGATAGCCTCAAAAAATGCAAAGTGACCATGCTAGAGTATAAATAAAAGTGTTGCTACAGATGAAGTCAAAGCCTTGACTTATTCTAGAATATTCTTGATGACAATTGGTGGATGCCATGTGCCACATTTTAATTTGTTATTTCTGATTTTCTAGATAGAATTTTAAGTTGAAATTTTGGGGCCTTGTTCCTATAAAAGGCCATCTGCCCCCTCATTTTTTATTTTAACTTCAGAATTTGTGGATGTCAGAGGAGCATAAACTTTTAAGTTTTGTTCTTTTTTCCTATTTTCTAAACCATTCTAGCATAAAACTTTGTATGCACATAGACATTAATTAATGTTAGAGCTTGTTAGATAGCTACCTATCTCAATATCTTTTGTAGCTGGTTTTGTTAGCTCGACCAAACAAGACTGCATGCTGCGCCGTTTAAGGGTGCATACAAAACCTACTCGGTATCCAAAAATGAAACCCCTCTCTTTAAAAGCCTGCACCATTTTATATGTATCTATGAAGCAATGCAGTGAAGTATAAAGTAGTTTGCTCTATTTTAATTAATTCTTTTGGGCATGCATGGAGAATAACCAAGAGAAACTTTTAATTTTTAGTACTTTTTATACGTTGTTTTAGAATAGATGTTTAAATATTTGAAAATGTTCCAAAATTTAAATGAATGGAAGAAATTTTATTGAAAATATTTTTTTTTCCATAAAGTTTTTGAATGCTTAATGCCAAATCTATTTAAGTGATAGCAAATAATTTGTGATGTTCATGAAATATTATTGTAAAATCTTTTGATTTCATGATGTTATTCTATGAATGAAGTGGAAATTTTTATGTGAAGTGCCTATAATTCCTAGTGAAACTAAAAATAATCGTAGTCCCTTTGAGATTAACAATAATATCACATTAGTACCCGAGAGCGACCCTAGTGCAACCATGACTTGGTTATCAGAGACTTGGGATTGAACAAAAGCCAATATTTTTCCCTGTTAATGCAGAATTCCCCTTTAGGTTGTACTTGTTCCATATCTTTCAAGAAGGATAGGCTCTTTGCAATTTTTTCTGTGAAAAATTTATTCGCCCTGTTTGCTGTGAGTGAAATCATTGTCAACATTTAGCAGACCCATAACAGACATCAAGAGGTTCCAAACTCTTCACATAAACCCTATACCAGGACTAAATCACCCAGTCTAGCGTATGAGTACTAGTGTGAATCAAAAGTCAGAATTTCAAAGTTTTGGAGCTTGTTTGGACTACACCTTCCTTTTAGGTACCTTTCTATAAATTATTCTCTTTTAGATCAGTTTGATTTTGTGTTATTAATTCTATAGGTTTCATAGCTAGTTTTGCACATTGCTTTCATCCCAAGTCTTTCCAAGCCTTGCTTGGTGGTTAAACCCCCTCATTGTCTTTAATCACACCCTATTGCAAATCTCTTTTCCTTAATTCCATCCTTTGATTGAAATCTCTAGGATTTCCTTGAATGAAACTTGAAAAATTGGTCTAGGTCCCTAAACTCTAGTTTGTGTTCCACCTCCCAAAAGGTGGAACACCTATTTTATTTGTTTCATTTTGGTGAACCTAGCCTTTAGAACACCTCATTTTCTGATTTGGAGTGCATCATAGTCCTAGATCTAGCTTACATTAACTTTACATTAGGTCTTGCATCTAGGGTTTCTAAATCTTGCATTAGTGAAAGTGCACATAGGTTGCATTCTTGCATCTTGCATCATTGAATTTCATTTTAAATCTATAATTGCAATCAGTATAGATGTCATACAAACCAAAACCTTTAACATTCAGTCAATTTTTTTTGAAATTTGTGCAAAAACCCTAATCTAGGACTCATACGCCCCTCTAGGTGATTTAGTCCTAGTACAAGTGGTTTTGCCTGATTTCTGGGTATTCTATGTTGACTTTTTATTAGTATTTGAATCCTTGAAAAATATTTATTGGGACTCATACACATCTTTGGGAGATTTAGTCCTAGATTAGGCCTGAAATTTCCTTTTACAACATCAAAAACCTTGTTTTTGTACTTCCTAAGCTTGTTGGTAACCTATAGTATCAGTCTAGAAAGTTTCAGGAACTTCTTTTTTATGCATCTAGGTCAAAAAAATAAATTTAGGGTAGTAATTTTTCAATTCTTCCTAAATAATTTGAATAGAAAACATCAACAGATCTGAAAATGTTCACATTTCTAAAACTTTGCATAATATGGATAAACGTACTTTTCACTTTTGCATACATAATGTTTACATTAATGAAGCTTTGCATAAGTTTGATAAAAATGCTTTTCATTTTTGGATGCACATTTTTTGCATTCTTAAAGATTTGCATACATTGGATAAAAGTATTTTTCATCTTTGGATATACATTATTTACATTCTTCAAGAATTGCATAAGATGGTTAGAAGTACTTTTCATTCTTGGTCAGATAATGTTAGTATCTTACCTATCTAGGCATGCTAAGAAAAATTTCATATCCCCTCCCTATGATAAGGATTTAGCGAAAGAGAATACAATAGTGGAAAATAATACCAATCATATTCTTTCTTCTCCTAATATCTCTCCTATTTGTGAAGAAGATATTTTTGTGTTAGAAGAACCAATCAATGAGAGTTTTGAGAGTCCTGGTTGTTTCTCTCATCCTACCTCTCTTATTAGGCAAGACATTGATGAACAAGAGGACACAACCATAGGAAATCATCATGATTGTATAACACAACAAGAGACCATTGAAACCTACACTTCAACTAGTCTACATTCATCTCCCAATATATTCCCCTCTTGTGACAATGTTTTAGTGAAAGAGGATGAAATTGTAAATGAGGAGGATATGTTGGTGTTACATGATCAAATATTTAAGATCTATGAAAACCCTCTTTATGGCTCTTCTCCTACCTATCCTATTTTGGAAGACATTATGGGACAAAGGAATGAAATTATGGACAATAATAACAATCACATTTGTTATTCTCCCAGTATCTCTCCTAGTTGTGAAGGAGATACTTTGATGTTAGAGAATCCAATCGATGAAATTTGTGAGAATATTATGTGTCTCTCTTCCTCTAGGGAAAACATTATTGAACGAGACAATGACATCATTGATGAACAAGAAAATCCAACCATTGATAACTCCCTTACTTGTGATGAATTCATTTTAGAAGAACCAACCTTTGAATGTCATGAACATGTAATTTGTAGTTCTCCTAAAAATTGTCCTCCTAGGAAGGATATCATGGTGCAAGAAAATGATAACATTAACAATAGTAATTTGGCTCCCTTAGATGATGGTGAAAAGATGCCACTAGAATCCCCTTCATTAGACAGAACCAAAACCACTGAAGTTATGAATACAAAAGTGTTTGTTAGATTCCCCTTGATTATTGAGCCTCCTAAATACCTAGTGGGACATCCTAGGAATCCTCTAATTCTTTACCCACCCTCACAATGACCAAAAACTCTAAAAAAAACTAAACTTATTCTTTACCCAGATAAGAATAATTTTTTGCAACAACAAATTTATAATACTATTGCTCATACATATAACACTAGAAATAATCTGCAACCAAGAAAAAAAATTCAAAATACCTCCCATTCCCTCAACCTCTATTACTTGGTCCTCCTTGTTTTCCTTCACAAAGTATAAGGAGTATAATATTGTTGAACAACTTAAGAAAAATCTTGCTAAAATATCATTATGAGACCTTATTCAAGCATCCCCTCATTATCATAACATGATTCAAAGTTCCTTACAACAAGTTCCTACCCCTCCTAATGTGCAACCGAGTGACATGGCAGCTCCATGATTCGAGAAATGAATGTTGACATTGTTTTCCACCAAAGTGAGCTCCCTTTTTTGGAATTGCAAAAACAAATGACGCTTTCATGATAATAGCTATCTATAATAGGTTTGGAATAAAAAGAACCTTTGTTAACAATGACTCCACCCTTAATATGTGTAGTGTGACCCTTTTGGATAGACTTGGCAAGGATAAATAAAAAATTCAACCCGCCTCTTATCTATTCATGGGTTTGATAACGTAGGGAAACAACCTCTTGGTGTGATCACTTTTCCTATTATAGCTAGAGAGGCCACATTAGAAACACCAATCCATGGTATGCCTCATGATCTTTCATTTAATCAACTTTTAGGAAGACCATGGATTCATGCAATGAATGGTGTGCCTTCTACTCTTCATCATAAAATGAAGTATGTCTACAACAAAAAAGTGTATACAATCGATGCTGACCTTGAACCAAACATTTATTTGAACATTGAGAAAAACAAGGAAAATCCTTTGAAAACATTGACACCAACAACACAAGTAGAACCCGTGCAAGAGAAAGAAAAAGAAAAACATATTGCGGAAGTCACGAAACTATTAGAAGATGATTGGGGTTCCTTAGATTTCACAACATTTATGGGCCAATACAAGATCATGTCAACACAAAATTTGAAAGACCCTTCGAAAGCATCCACCCCAAACACTTTAGAAGAAGCAAATTATACAACAAACTTTGATGAAACTGACTATGAACAACCACTGAATCCAAAAGAAATGAAAATGCTTTATGGAAAAGGTTATGAAATTATGAAACAACTTGGATATAGTGGAAAAGGATGTGGTTCTAGAGAACAAGGTATCTATGTCCCTATAGGGCCTAAAACGCAAGCAACGACTAATGGTCTTGGTTATTGTCCCTCAAAAGACACAAACAAGCCTTCACTTAATGTCAACACTATTACAAAAGATTCTTCTAGCCAACTTTAACATTAGTTCATCCTGAGCTAATAGACACTAGAGGTCTTGATTATGATCCTTTGAAGGAAATGAAAGAAACAAAGAAATATTCACTTAACATAAATGTCATCACTGATGCAGGAGCATGTAAGGCCAAAGAGCGAACTTGCATCAAATTGAGTTATTCAACTCAATAAGGGCTGAGTTCAGGCTTGTAGAGAAATCAACGTGTGGGAGGAGCTATTTTTTCATTTGATGTACAGTGTATTGGCTTATTAGCATGATTGATGGTCGTCGGCAAGACAATTGTGAATGTCTCTTCGACATTCCGATGGGCTGTGGGCTTAGTTGATTGTTGCGTTGAGGTGACCTTATGGTAACAACAAGAGTTACTCGCAAGTATCTTCAACAAGATGAGCCTCATCGATAACATGGTGGTGGCGATGTCAATGTGACATACATGGTTCGGTGGGAGATCTTCCAATTTTTTTTTGACATTCTAATGATGTTCCAATTAGAGCTTTATCGATGTGACATGGTGGCTTCAGAGGGAGATGAGTCAGAGTCTTGGCGACATTATGATTTCGGTAGATACATGAAGGTGGTTGGAAAATGAAATTATGACATCTGATGAAATGTTATTCGACAATTCCACATCGTTGTTATGGAATACATTGTCATTGGCCAAATCAATTGGAAAATCTAAAAATGAGACAACTACCTGGTAATTTTGAATACTCATTGGAAAAGAATGGATACTACGATAACATAGTGGAAAGAATGACAAGGCTGACATGGAGGAGGAATACAATATAAAGATTTAGCAAGGGATAGAGAAGAGGCAGAGGTTGGTAAGAAGAGAGAGCCGACCAGAACGAGAGGGAGGAGCTAGAGAAGTTAGACTAGTGAGAGTCTAAGGTGAATCTATTTTAGATTTGTAGATGATGTAATGAAAGCCCATTTGATGGAATGTGTTGATGTAATACCATTTCATTAATAAGAGAACACTTTGCTTACTATTGTATTTTATATATGCAAATTTGTGTTGTTATTGTGAGTTTGAGTTGGAAAGGGGGCAGAGTTGGGAGTGCTCCTTCATTAGTGGTATTAGAGTTGGTTCTCTTTGTGTGTGTGAAATATTGGATCAAATCTAAATTGAATTCAACAACACAATCAATAAAACATTAAATCAAAGAAGCTAAAAGAAGATTAAATAAACAAATCAAACTCTCATTGCAGCTTCTCCGAAATCGTCTTATTGCTCTCTATCTCCAGTGTTTTGTTGCATCAAATTGCTCTCAGATCAGCAGACCAATGCTCAACAAAATGACATCTAAAGAATGAGATTTAAAATGCATACTAATGCTAAATGTAAGATTATGCTATGATAAGAAATATTGGTAAAATGCTAAAATTTGCAAGAATGTAAGCGTATGCTGTATTCGTTCTGTGTTGTAACCAATGCTTGGATTTGCACATGCATTTATAGAGTTTTTGAAGATTTCGATTGGCTAGTTTGGTCAACGGCTATGATAATTCCTGACAGATCAAACGGTTGAAGATAGATGAGATTGAAGAGAAAATAGAAGAAAACAAATAAAGCCAGATTTTTCCATTTTAATGGCAGAGATAAGATGAGATGATTTAAAAATCATCTTTTTAGAAGAAAAAAATGGAAAGATTATGATAAGATAAATAATGAATTATCTAATTCAATTATTTATTTATGAGTGCATGTTGATTTTTCTTAAATAAATAAATATTTAAGATTTTGAGGAAATCAGAAGATTTCATAATTAAACAGAATATCTAATTATGATTTGAAGAAAGCAGAAAATCTTTAATTAAATAAAATATTTAATTAAATTTGAAAGAATGAAATTAATTAAATAAAAGTATTTAATTAATTAGAGGAAAGTTTTAAAATAGAAAGAAAAGAGATATTTAAATTTAATTAAAAAGATTTAATTAAATTCAAAAGATGATAATTAACTTAAATAAATAAAATGTATTTATTTAATTTAATCAAGTAGAATGTGGAATAATTAAATAAAATAGATCTATTTAAGTATGGTGGGAGAATAAAATGAATGAATACTATAATTAAATTAAATAAATTTAATTACGTATAGAAGACTTTTAGAGGAATTAATTAAATAATAAATATTTAATTAAACGTCAGGAATAATTAAATATGACCAATTTTATGCATATACATTTTGTCCCTCTTTGAAGTGATGTGTGAAATGCATTGCTTCAAAGAAAAGAAAAATAGACTAAGGATAATGTGCCCTGATGCGTTTTGATATTGATGTTACTGTTGATGATGCCCCCTCGGGAGGTAAATCACGGATGATATGAAGTCTGAAAATGTGATAAAGAATATTGGATAATGATATTATGCCGAGGAGACATCGATTTAGCTCCCGATAAATGATGAAAAAGATGCCCCTGTTGATATGATGCCCCTTTTGATGGAAATGATGAAATGATGATGATGAACTGATAACTTTGCTTCTCGAAAATAGAAAAACAAAGAGTAAATGATTGATAAAGTGTTTGATAAATTTGCTTTCTGCGATAGAAAACAAATAGTAGATGAATGATTTCCTTTTTGATAAATTTGCTTTCTGCGATAGAAAACAAATAGTGATTGATGGTAGATCAGATTGATATGATATCGAGCTAGAAAGATTTGTGTATTGGTTTGCCTAATAGGATTGATTGGGTGATATGGGTCTGTGATATGATGCACTGGTATGAGTCACTGATATCGGTCACTGATATAGTTCACTTGATATGGGTTACTGATATGGGTCACTAATATGGGTCACTTTGATATGGGTTGCGATTGCATGATGTGAGGCATTGATAGATAGAGAGATTTTGGTTGACCTTTTCAAAATCGAGGTGTGTCGGGACCACGCAGAGATCTTGGGGCAGGAGATAAAACTTCCATCACTGAGGCCAACCCTATCAGGGGGCTCTAGTAGTTAGAGTTATGAGACTCATGATATTTTTGATGTATCATTATTGATTCATTCACACATCTCGATGCCTATTATGTTTGGATCATGTACGTTATTTTGGTCATATCTCATGTATCTCTTTGGAATTTTTAGCTTCATTGGACATTGGACATTTGTGTTTATGATATGCATTATGAATTCGCAAAATGAAATGATATGGAAAATGATAGAATGATTAACGATATGATATGAATGCAATGTTTTGTAATGATGATTAAGTTAAATGATAAAATGCAATGATAATTGACATGTATGCAAATGATAAGTAATATGAAATGAACTGTACGATATTGAAAATGATAAATGAAATGATAAATGATAATGAAATGAATGATATGATAAGTGAAATGAATGATAATGAAAATGATAAATAACTGATAAGTGATAATGAAATGAACGATAATGATAAGATATGATAATGAAGGAAATGATATGATAAGATATGATAATGAAATAATAATGAAATGATAAGATATGATAAGTGAAATAAATGATGATGACCATGAAATGCATGATAATGATGTGATGAATAATGGTAATGATAAAGAAATAAAATGATAGTGATAATGAAAAGTGAATTGATGATATGATAATGAAGATAATGATAATGAAATGTTAAATGATATGAAATGGAATGTTAAATGATAAATGATAAGAAATGGAATGATAATGATAATGCGATGATGAGATGATAAAATGATGATGGATGCAATAATGAAATGATATGAAATGGTAAGATATGATAAGTGAAATGAATGATGAGGCGATAAATGATAATGATAATGAATCAAATGTCTGCATTGTCCTCTGCAAATAGTCCAAAGAAGCATGACAACAATTGGCCTTTCAAAAACTCTTGATGCAAATCCAATATGCAATGATGTACCATGACCGAAAATGAAATGCAATTAAATGAAGCCGACCAATTTTGTTGAGCTTGTAGGTATATTTGCTGAAATCATCATAGAGCGCTTTGTAAAATGTTGGAAGTATGTACAAGCATTAGAGGGGAAATTAGCACCAATGATGACTAAGTACAACTTTCATGATTTTTGATATAGCAAGCGAACACAAGCATCGAGGTATAATTGAACCAAGATGACCTGATAGCATACATACTAATTTGAACCATCAATGATAAATCATCACGTCTCGCGACATATTTGCAACCGATAAATGATTAACCTCCAGACAGCAGATAAAGAAAAATCATCCTCTTTCCTTGCCACTCTAGTTCAGTATATCATCAAGTGTGCTTCAGAGAAATGATATCGAAAAATTTAAACAACCATTGTTCAAAATGAAATACTGTGATTCCAAACATTAGTCAAATTAGAGATCATCCAAATATGAGTCATGATAAGGTACACAACTGAAAGCTACTGCGATATGGATCAATGATTGGATGTTTTGGTTTGATTTGATTGTTTTGTTTTGTGTGATTGGCTTCGATGTCATTGTCTTACTGTTGAAGGTTGATTGCCCCCAGTATGCCCCATGTTTTCCCTTGGTATTGACACAACTTGCTGAAATGAATATATACAATAGTCAAGCCATGGTAAGACGTTATCGCTCGAGGCAAATGATGATAGCATGGTGCTGGTGTGACCCTAAGATGATGGAAAAGATGCATGAAAATGAAGACTGAAAAGTTAAATGCAGATCATGAACTAATAGATGGAGAGCTACAAATAGCGTCTGTTTGCCAGATTTTCACTATTTGTTTTTATTGCATTTTTCTTGTCAATAGACTGCCTGTTGCCAGGTTTTTCACCATATGACTTTTTTCTACCATGATGCTTTGCTAGGTTTTCACGGGGTAACCATTTTTCAGACTTTTCTGATTTTTGGATTTTCAAGACTTTTCTATTTTTGGATTTTAAGGACTTTTTCTCTTTTGGAGTTTTCAAGGAGGATTTTTGGATTTTTTAGGGACTTTTTTTGATTTTTTTTTATTTTTTCAAGACTTTTTCTGATTTTTTTGGATTTTTTCAAGACTTTTTCTGATGATGATAACCGCCTTAGACATAATACTTTTTCAGGTGCATGTTGTTGATAGGCTCGTCAAACAGGTCCCCTTCTGGCGTTGATAACTTGTAGGCTCCTGAACCGTAGACTGTGATAACCACATAAGGACCTAGCCAATTTGGTTCAAAATTTCCTTTCTTCTCTCTATCTTGCTGATTGCCTGGGTTCTCTTTCAGAACAAGATCACCCACCTGAAAGGTACATGGCTTTACTTTGTGGTTATAGCTACGAGACATCATCTGTTGATAAGCTTTCAAATGATCAGCTGCTCTTTGTTTCTTCTCATCTAGAAGTTCAAGCTCTTGGAGTCGGGAAACTTTGTATTCGTCATCTGTTGTAAGGCCTTTCAATGATACTCTAAGTGAGGGAATCTCAACTTCTAAGGGCAATATGGCTTCTGCTCCATAGACAAGGGCAAATGGCGTTGCTCCTGTTGGCGTGCGGACACTGGTTCTGTAGGCCCACAAGGTAGGATTGAGTTGAACGTGCCAATCCTTCCCTGAATCATTCACAGTCTTTTTCAAGATTTTCAATATTGTTTTATTTGAGGCCTCTACTTGGCCATTCCCTTGTGGATAGTAAGGTGTTGAATATCTATGCTGTATGTGAAATTTCACACAAAGTTCATCAACATCCTGATTTTTGAATGAACGTCCATTATCTGTAATAATGGAGTTGGGAATGCCATACCGACAAATAATATAGTTGAGTATGAATGATGATATTTGTTTGCCGGTGACTTTAGTAAGAGGGACTGCCTCAATCCATTTGGTAAAATACTCTGTTGCTGTGATGATGAATTTATGTCCATTTGAAGATGAAGGATGAATCTTGCCCACTAGATCTAACCCCCATTGAGAAAATGGCCAGGTTGGCGTGAATGGTTGAAGTTCTTGTGCAGGAGCATGAATGAGATTCCCATGAATCTGAAATTTTGAGCATTTTTTCACAAAAGTGAATGATTCCCTCTCCATTGTAGGCCAGTAGTAACCCATTCTAATCAATTTTTTGGATAAGGTCAGTCCACTCGAATGAGTACCACAGATGCCACCATGAACTTCTTGTAAAGATTTTTCAGATTCCTCACGTTCAAGACATCAGAGTAAAGTACCATCAAGACCACGGTGATATAGGGTGTTAGCGATAAGAGTGTAGCAAGCAGATTGGCAGATAAAGTTGCATTTTTGGTTACAGGATAAATCAGGTGGTAAGATATCATGTTTGAGATAGGCATAAATTTTTTCGTACCAAGGCGAATCGGATCCTACTAAGTGGAAAATGTTTTTTTCTTTCAAGTGTATCATAAGCAGGTGTAAATGATTGTTCCACTAGAAATTCATAACGATTTTGAGTTTCTGGGAGTTGTAACAATGATGTGATCGTAGCCATGGCGTTAGCTGCTTTATTATCAAGCCTTGGAATTTGTGTAAATTTGATGTCCACAAAGTATTTCTTGAAGTCATCCACCATCTTTTTATAAGGTAGCAGTTTGTCATCTTTGGTTTGATAATCATCATTGATCTGATTGATGACCAACTGTGAATCACCATACACCTGTAGTTCTGTAATTCTCCATTCCAGTGCTATTTTGAGTCTGGTGATCAATGCTTCATATTCGGCTATGTTGTTTGTGCATGGAAACATAAGCCTATATGAACGAGGAATGGTGTGTCCTTGAGGGGTGACGAAAAGTATGCCTGCCCCCTATCCATGTTGAGTGAAAGAACCATCAAAATATAAAGACCATGGTTGTTTAGATTATGTAGTAAAAACATCAGCATCTGGAAATTCAATGTGCAGAGGATGATCTGCTTGTAATGGTGCTTCAGCTAGTTGATCAATGATAACTTGTCCTTTGATTGCCTTGCGATCAACATAATGTATGTCAAACTCACTTAGAATCATTACCCACTTTGCTAACCTTCCTATTAATGATGCTTTGCTCAACAAATACTTGAGTGGATCAATCTTCGAAACCAAATTGACTATATGGGTCAGTATGTAATGTCAAAACTTTTGTGAAACAAAGACTACTGCCAGACAAGCCTTCTCAATAGAAGTGTAGTTGAGCTCATGACTTGTTAATGTTCTACTGATGTAGTAGATTGCACGTTCCTTTCCTGTAGAGCCTTCTTGTGCTAGCAGTGCCCCCAGAGATGTTTCTGTTGCAGCAATGTATAAGATTAGTGGTTTGTCTAGATTTGGAGGTACGAGAACTGGTGGAGTCATCAAATATTGTTTAATTTGCTGAAAATCCAATTCACATTTGTCATCCCACTTGAAAGGAACATTTTTATGCAGTAGATGTGTGAAAGGTAAACTTTTATCGGCCAATTGTGCAATGAACCTTCGTATTGATTGAAGTCGTCCTTGTAATGATCTCAACTGACTGATGTTCTTTGGTGGAGGCATTTCCATGATTGCTTGTACTTTTGCAGGATCTACTTCAATTCCTTTTTTTGACACGATGTATCCCAAGAGTTTTCCCGATTTGACCCCAAAAACACATTTCTTAGGGTTAAGACGAACTTTGAATTTCTCTAATCTTGCAAATATTTTGGATAATATTTCAAGATGTCCTTCTCTGGTGTATGATTTTTTCAATATGTCATCCACATAATCTTCCATGAAGACATGCATCATGTCATGAAAGATTGTAGTCATGGCTCTTTGATAAGTAGCCCCAGCATTCTTCAGACCAAAAGGCATGACGTTCCAACAATAAGTTCCCCATGGACATGTAAAAGTTGTTTTCTCCTGGTCTTCAAGTGCAATCTTGATTTGGTTGTAGCTAGAAAAACCATCCATTAATGAATACATGGCATGGCCAGCTGTTAGATCAACTATGGTGTCGATATTTGGTAGTGGGAAATCATCCTTAGGACATGCTTTATTGAGATCTCTGAAATCTGTACATATTCTAATAGTTTTATCTGGCTTGGATACAGGAACAATGTTGGAAATCCATTATGCATAGTCGATTGGTCTTATGAAGCCCACATCAAGGAGTTTTCTTAGTTCTTCCTTAACCAATAATGCAACATGAGGGTGCATCTTTCTGAGTTTTTGTTTCACCGGCTTGGTCCCTGGTTTGATGGACAAGTGATGCATGATAAGATTAGGATCAAGACCAGGCATGTCAGCGTAAGACCATGCAAAATTGACTTGATTTGCTTTTAGGAATTCCATGAACTCTGGTATTTCTTTCTTTGTCATGGATGCAGCTAACTGTAAAATTCTTGGTTTGTCAGAAGTCTCAAGATCCACAGCATTTGTAGGCTCAATCAAAATAGGTGATCACTCATGGTAGTGCTCCGGGAGAGTGTCAAGATTCCCATCGTCTGGTGCCTCAAAAAGGTTTTCACCATCTGATACACTCTTTATTTTATCTTTTGTTTGATCTAATACTGCCATATTCTGGTTTTCACCATTAGATCTTTCTTTTTTGTTTTTACTTTTGTAGCTGGGAGAATTGACACTCTCTCGATCAAAAATTTTATGTCAAAAATCGCTGGTGGAACAATCATTCATATCATTTGCGGAAAGGAAGTTTACGATAGCTTCATCACTTGGAAACATAGGTATATTGATAGGTTCGGATGAATCCCAATCAATGAGATCGGGACAAATCAAGGGTATAGGATCGTTAGGTTGTGTGAAATGGGCTATGGTCATGGTCATAACGGAGTGGTCGGTAGGATCTGAGGTATGAGGTGAGTTAATGATGATACTGTCCTCATGATAGTCTTGTTCGTTTAGATCTGACTCATTATCACTAGAATCATAGTTGATTTGTGGTTTAGATTCTTGTGGTTGGGACCCCGACCCTTCACCTTCAATTAGAGTTGGGGCGTACTGGTGTATTACATCAACCTCTTTATCTCTCCAGAATTCATCATTGTAAATGGTGTCCCATTCATATTCAACCGAGTCTATGTCAGAATTGTTATCCACGCAATTTTGAATTGTTGTCAAGCATGCTTCTTGTGAATCTGAGCTTTCTTGCAATGTGAAGACAGTGCCATGCAGTTGTTTGGATGTGTTTTCTTTGGAGTGAGTATCATAACCTAATCCAATTTTTTCTTTTGCAGCAAGTCCGCGAAGGTGAATAGGTTCAACTACTCCTTCCTTCCTTTTTCTGATAGGACCTTCATCATAGCCCATCTTTTGCATGATTGAATACCCTTTTCCATATTTTTCTGTGGGTAATTTGACATTTGACAAGATGTTATATGCAAGATCACGGTCCAGTACTTGACAGAAAGTATTCTTTATGACAGGGCCCACTCTTATTGGCAGCATGATTAGACCTTTGGATGCTCTTTCTTCATCATCATAAGCTTTTATGGTAATCTTTCTTCTGAAATCAATGGAGTCCTCAGAAAATCCTAAGGCTTTAACCAATTTCATGGTACAGATGTTCAAACCAGCACCTCCATCTATTAGAACTCGTCTGATACGAAACTTGTGAATCATGACCTCTAAGTACAATGATGAGTTATGGGGATGAGTTATGGAAACGTCATCTTTTTCAAAGAATGAAAGGCAAGTGGGTGAGGACAAGTGTCCTACCATGGCTTGAAATTGATTCACATCCAAATCAGTAGATACATTGGTTTCAATGAGGGCTTTTTTGAGAATTTCCTTATGGGTTGGGGAAATCTTCAATAGTTCCAAAATAGAAATTTGAGCGGGAGTTTTCCTAAGTTGATTGACCAAATCATATTGATGTTGAGGTGGGGGTTCAGTGGATTTTGAAGAAGCACCTTTCAAGACAACTTTTTCCTGCGCTCTTGTTGTTGCGTTGACTTCTCTATATTCCACCTTCTGGTTGACTTTTATGACATTCACCCGCTCGTCGTCTACATAAAGATGATTAATTATATGATCATCATTGATGTGATTCACCTTTTTTTCAGAAGACTCACCCTTTTGATAATTAGGCAAAGGATTGCAGAATGCTTGGTGGTCTGCGTTGGTTTGTTGATTTCCTTCTATTGTGATGATGTCATTGTCGATCAAGTCTTGAATGGCATTTTTCAAGGCTTGGCACTTGTTGGTGCGATGACCTTTACACCAATGATAATCACAATAGTACGCCTCATTCCATGATGGAGGCTTTACACTGGGTTCATAATTTCATTGAGGCGGCAAAGTAATGACATTTTTGGCCATCAACTCTTTGAATGCGGATTCTACAGATTGACCCAATGGAGTGAAAGTTCTTCTATTCGAGAAGAACAAAAATCTTTGTGGATTTGAATTCGAGGTGTTCCCTAAAGAATTGGGATTGTTATTTGTTCCTCGATAACCTTGGTTGTTGGAAATTCCTTGATGGGAAGTAGAGTTTTGATTTGTATTGTTCCTCAGAAGGGGAGGATTATTTCCATGATTTGCAATTGAGTTGACATTGTTGTTGCGAGTGTTTGGAGTGCCGAGGACAAATGGCTTGGTTGAGGTATGATTTGCATCAACAACACCATCGTTCACCATATTTTTGTTGCGAGTCCAGAATTTAGATTTGTCCTGATTATTGTGATGGTTGGATGAGCTGGGGTTTTCTTTGTCATGCTTTATTATCCCTCTTTTGACCAAAGCATTTTCAATGATTAAGGCATCTTCAATCATTTTCTCAAAAGAAGGACAATGTAAGTTCAAATGATAGCTCATCTCTGAATTTAAACTGTTAATGAAAGTAACCATCTTTTCCTTTTCAAGAACAGGACGTGGATACCTGGCGAACATTCTTCTCCATCTTTGAAGAAACGTAATGAAGTATTCACCAGGTTTTTGTGCAACTTTGCAAAGATCTATCATGGTGATCGGGTGTTGTATGTTGTAAGCATATTGTGATATGAATAGGTTGATCAACTCTTCAAATATCCCGACGGGAGGTGTAATCTTAGATAACCATTCCATAGAGTTAACTCCAAGGCTCCTAGGAAACAATTGCAATAAATAAGTATCTTCGTGAGCGAATTCCAATGTCATGTTTCTGAAGTCTCTAATGTGATCAATTGGATCCGTTTTCCCATTATAGCGATCAAATTTTGGCATTTCACAATGCTTGGGAAAAGGAATCATGTTTAGACTTCGGTCAAAAGGATAAGGACAAATGTCCTCAAGAGTGTATTTCTTCATGGTTGTTCCCCCTTGTAATTCTTTAACTTGTCCTTGAAGTGCCTTGATTTGTTGGGTCAAGGCACTAAGATCAGAAAGGGGTGTCTCTTCAGGTTTGTTTTTCAAATTTTCAGTATTAAAGTCATGAGGTAACTTAGCCCCTTGTTCGGCTAGATAGCGAAAATATTTTTCCTTGTCTCGCTGCAAGATCTTTTCAATGGCTTTATGGAATTTTGGATCTTGCTCAGCCTCTCTAAGATGTTCCTCATCACTATCTATCTGTGTTCTATTCATGTCTTTGTATTGATGGAACGGATTTTCTTCTCTGTTATCTGTATCTTTGTCAAAAAGTGGATTACGATTCATGATGTAAAGATGATTGCTACTTTCACCCTCTTCTTGAATGTTTTGAGTATGTCCTTCTTGTTGAATTTCGTCCTTTAATTTATTGAATTGGGATCTTGTGAAGATAGGCATATGATTTTGAAAAATTCTTCTAGACTTAGATCACGATTTTGACAAGTGCGATGATAATGATCTGATAAGATGTAGAATCTTATGATATGATCAAGGATGCTCCTAATTTATTGATTGTGGCTTCCAATTGATGAAGGATTTTAGAATCCTGTTGGGGAAGTTGAACCAAAAATTAGAAAGCTGTTTGAGAGATGCACTCTTAAAGTTTTGATCTTTGTTTTTGAAGAAATGTTCTAAAATCAATGAAGGATTTGATTGGGATGTGAAGGATACTCTATAGAAGGTTGTGGTATGTTGTCAAATTCAAGAGGTTGATTATGATTATGCCATTGTGAAAGAGCTAATCTCTGATAATAAGCTCGAGAATCTAAGGGATCTACAACATATTCATCAGTGAATCCTCTAACAAAATCCTGATATCTATGAAGAAATCCTTGATAGTGAAGCAAGACTTGTCGACTTTTGTACAAGAATTTTCTCTTTTGCAGTGTCTTCTTGTATCCTAACGGTTTCTTGGGTTTTTTTATTCTCTTAGAAAATGATTTCTTGGGAAACTTTGTTGACTTCCAATCTCTAAGCATGGGAAAAAAATGTTGGGAGTGTTTTTGAATCAATGATATGAAAAACTCTTAAGTGGCTTTCAGTTGTTGTTCTTCATGTTCCTTTTGGATGATCTCTTTATCTGAATTAATGTAATGGAAGACACAACAAACATTTTTGAAAACAGTTGTTCTTAAAACCCTATACTAACATGAAGTGTTTGATCAAGAAAATGTTTTTCATCAAATGTTTTCATAGGTTTTCCACATGAAAGATAATTCAGGCAGACTCACTCTTAATGCTCAAGTAGGTCATTCTAGTAATCAACAGCCCACATCTTAGAACTGCATCAACTCACACAGTCGTGTCACCCCCGAAGGGGTGCCCGTGTTTTTGTCTTTTCCAGATGCGTACTCAGAGTTATGAAAGTGGATACTGGATCCCCTGAGCAAACGGTCCTTGGCAGTTATATGGTGAGTGTCTTGGGGGCAGATTCTTCCCTCCCCTTGCACTATGATTATTAGAATGTTTCGAAACTGACTCGGTTGGCCACTACACTAGGTTTGTAGTAAGGATTTCCGTTCGGTGTGGCGATAATAAACTCCCTCAGGAGACCTCCCAACCTTTAGAACAAAGGCTTTGGGGATGGTTATCTTGCACACTACCGAAAAAAGAGGGTTTCCCCATATTTGCTTTAAATTTTATAATGGGGCGGAATAGCCTGGCTTTGGCTTGAACCCACTTGAGTCGTTCCCGTAGGGTGAGTACTTTTTCCCACTACGGCAGGCTCTCTAAAGGATGTAATTAAAGCAGTAAAATTGCATGGAAACTAAAAGGCAAGTCTCGTATTCTAATCACCCAGTTAAGGGGAGAGCATAGACCTATTGCCACATTCAAAGCAAGCAAATGTTCATTTTAAATCCCAAATCACAATGATCTAATCTAAGTGAAGATGTTGCTTCACTAAAAACAAGTTTGTTCAATTTTAACTACAAGATTCATTGTGTGGTGACTATCCTAGATTGCTTCATTTTATCCAGATGTGTCTACCCTAGGATTGCTTAATTATGAATTATGTGACTATCCTAGGATTGCTTCATTCTTTTAAAAGCCCTTACTGGCCACGGTTGCATCGGATCTAGTCAAATTATACTTAAGTTATAGATTACAAATGCATAATTTAAAAGAAAAAAATGCTCTGCAGGAATTGTCAAGGGCTCTGCGAGGATCTCAAGAGACTCTAAGGATAATCCAGGAGCTCTGGGAATCTCATCAAAGCTGATACAGGGGATACAATCCAAAAATTTCGCGGGGATTTATCAAAGGATCACACAAGATTTGTCAAAGAGACTCTGTAGGATCTATCCAAAGGTGCTTGTAGGATCTATCAAGGGCTCTGGGGATTTGTCAAGAGCTGCCAAAGATCTCCAAGAGCTCATGTAGGATCTATCAAGGAGCTCTGCAGGGAATTTGTCAAAGGAGCTCTGCGGGGATTTATTTGTCAAAACAACTGGGGCATCCAAAGGCTACCCGGGGCCTGCAAAGACTCTGCAGGATTTGTCAGGGGCTCTGTCAAGTAAAGAACTCTGATTTGTCAAGAGCACAAAAAATCTGTCTTCCTGCAGGATTTGTCAACCACTAACTGGTTGTAAACTGTGCTGAAGTGTGTTTTATGCGCTAATCCGTTGTTTTTGGCCATAACTTGTCATGAAAAACCTGTAAAAAGATATTAAAATAGGGGCAAGGGCCCCACAGTGGGCGCCATTTTATGTGTGTGTGAAATATTGGATCAAATCTAAATTGAATTCAACAACACAATCAATAAAACATTAAATCAAAGAAACTAAAAGAAGATTAAATAAACAAATCAAACTCTCATTGTAGCTTCTCTGAAATTGTCTTATTGCTCTCTATCTCCAGCGTTTTGTTGCATCAAATTGCTCTCAGATCAGCAGACCAATGCTCAACAAAATGACATCTAAAGAACGAGATTTAAAATGCATACTAATGCTAAATGCAAGATTATGCTATGAAAAGAAATATTGGTAAAATGCTAAAATTTGCAAGAATGTAAGTGTATGCTATATTCGTTCTGTGTTATAACCAATGCTTGGATTTGCACGTGCATTTATAGAGTTTTTTGAAGATTTCGATTGGCTGGTTTGGTCAACGGCTATGATAATTCCTGACAGATCAAACGGTTGAAGATAGATGAGATTGAAGAGAAAATAGAAGAAAACGAATAAAGCCAGATTTTTCCATTTTAATGGAAGAGATAAGATGAGATGATTTAAAAATCATCTTTTTAGAAGAAAAAAATGGAAAGATTATGATAAGATAAATAATGAATTATCTAATTCAATTATTTATTTATGAGTGCATGTTGATTTTTCTTAAATAAATAAATATTTAAGATTTTGAGGAAATTAGAAGATTTCATAATTAAACAGAATATCTAATTATGATTTGAAGAAAGCAGAAAATCTTTAATTAAATAAAATATTTAATTAAATTTGAAAGAATGAAATTAATTAAATAAAAGTATTTAATTAATTAGAGGAAAGTTTTAAAATAAAAAGAAAAGAGATATTTAAATTTAATTAAAAAGATTTAATTAAATTCAAAAGATGATAATTAACTTAAATAAATAAAATGTATTTATTTAATTTAATCAAGTAGAATGTGGAATAATTAAATAAAATAGATCTAGTTAATTATGGTGAGAGAATAAAATGAATGAATACTATAATTAAATTAAATAAATTTAATTACGTATAGAAGACTTTTAGAGGAATTAATTAAATAATAAATATTTAATTAAACGTCAGGAATAATTAAATATGACCAATTTTATGCATATACACTCTTGAGTCTGTAATAGAGCACCAAACATGAGGCAATTGCAATAGGACCTGTGAGTGTGGGTTGAAGACAGAAGACCTACGGATGATGAGTTGAGAAAAGTTGTGGAAAGGAATGTCTGTTGTAGGTATGAAAAAGGGTCTATAACTGCTATCCTCCAACAAAGATAAATTTAGTTAGAAGGTGTAGAGTTCCTCCACTAAGAGAATGTGGGTAGAGGAAACATCTTCTAGAATCTTTGTTGGGTAGAGTATGGTTGTGCGAGTGAGATATTTCTTGAAGTTGTGAATAGATTGCCAAATGTGAGGCAGTTCACATATGCAAACCTGAGGGTTTGAAGGTTTATTAGAGAATTGAGAGTGTGTGGATAACATTTAAAGGTGTTGAAGATTTTTTTAAAAAAATTTGAATGAGAGGTAGTTTACATTTCTGAGGGTTGAGAATTTGTGTTGTTATAGCTTGAGAGGCCTGGAATATGGAAATGAGGAAGGGAATTGTCACATATGGATTCTAAGGATTCCTAGATTAGAGGAAATCATAAAGAGATTGCGAGAAAGAGAGATGATAGAGTTGAAGTAGGAAGTGAATGAATTAGAGGACACGATCAGAGGGTGGAAACAAAAAAAGACAAGAGTTGAAGGTAATGTTTATCCTTCTAATGATGTTTTGATTGAAGAAAGGAAAGAAGATGCAGTAGTGTGCCATGCATATGACACTGAGGAAGAGGATGTGTAGGTTGAGGAACAGTAGCTAAAAATGAAGGATGTCTATTAGCATACATTAAGGATGAAGATCTAGAGGTGGTAGCAACCGCTGAAAAGTGGAAAGCAATGGAGGACCTTAAAGAAGAGGAAACCCAAGTGGTAATGGTTGAAGAAAAGAGTGCTAATGAAGGAAGAATTGTAGAAGTTGAGGATGATATAGTGATGTATGTGTATAGGATAGAATTTTCACCCCTTATGCAAATTCTTCTTTTGCACTCCCTCACCTTAGAAAACCAAATTCGAAGGCGAAAACCCACATGAACCTGCTGCCTTTGTTCCACTTGGCATCTGTTTTGTGCATCGGCAGAAGAATATCTGTTAGGGACGCCTGCGTTGCACGCAGACATCTGCACAACATGCTTATGTCCCTAGTAGATTCCTGCATCTAAAGGATGTAGAGGCGTTACACTTCCCATTGGGGTCAGTTTGTAATGCCCCTCTTTGATCAACCGACCTAAATATGGCCATTTTTCTCATTCTCCCTTCAAATTCACTCTTCATTCCTTCATTTCATCCCTCTAAGCATTCAATCATCCTCTATGCATCCTTCTAAGCACTCAACTTTATCTCCCCATGAATTCTAGCATTCACTTTTTGCACTCTCAACCTTCAAATAGTACTTTGCACTCCATAGCAGCAACAACAACACTCCATCAACTTCGTAGAGCAGGTGTGGAACAACACCATTGTAGTAGGGGATTGAGTCCTCTCATTTTCTCCTCCATTAGCTACTGAGCTCTTGGTGGAGGTGGTAAGGTTTCTACTCCTCTCCTCTACGATTTGGTTGAGTAGCACATTACTGTTTTACAGCAGATGTGTGTGTTTCAGCCTATTCTCATGGAATATATCTCCTAAATTCTTCAATAATGGACGTAATCTACTTACTTTATCACATTTGTCTATATATCTCTTATTTCATAGTGTTGTTTTGTTCTATTAAAAACCATTAGCTAGGTTGTTAGTCTGTTTTCTAGTGGTTCACCTTGTATTTTTACTCCTCTAGTTGTACGGACGCTAGCGCACCGCACTATCATCCTGGAACTGCACTTTCATCTTCAGGTAGGTAGAGAGCTACTTGAGGGATAGTATTGAACTCAAAAAATGGCTTTCCTATCCCCATTCCAAGTTTCAAGTCTGCAGAGTGATTGAATGACCTTATAGTCCTCACCATTCTCATCCTTTATTTCCAAAACATCCTTTAAGCTAAGGTAAGTTAGGGCATCCTTCTGCTCTTGGATCTCCATGACCTAGGGCCTTGAACATGGTTGGTCCCCCTCTCTTACATTTTTGGTGAACCTAAAGTGAACCATTTTGGTTCCATTTTGTGATACTGAAGGTTCCTTACCTCATATCCCTAGGAGTGTTTTAGGTGTGAGTGTTGTGATGATTTTTCCTTACAACCTAACCTGTGACCCCTAGTAGGCATAGTTGGAAGGTTCTGAAGGTGTTGCGTAACGAAACCTTAATTGGGTCATTGTCCTTGCAACCTTTGGAGGGTTCTTAGAGAGTATCATTCATTGCATGCGATGGCCTCCTTTCTGCATCAATCTATCCCCTCTGTGCAGCCTGTGAGAAGTGGTACTAGTATAACCTTCATTTTAGAGGACCTGTTGATGGATTTTAATAGGGAACCATCTCCTCTCTACATCCTTGTGCGAATCAACAAAAACATTGTAGAAGGTGTTCTCATTGATCTAACTTCTCAAGTAAACATCATAACTAAGGAGATCATGCTAATAAACTTCTTGCATAAAGATGGGTACAATGCACCTATGAGCACCATCCGCATGCATGACAGACTTTTTGTACCCCCTTTGGGTAGTATTGTCCTGTCAGTTTTGGTTGGACCTAAATCCATGAAGCTTCTATTTGACATAATCCCTGGGTTTGAACTCTTTAGAGTGAAGTTGGGTATCCCTTGGTTAGTAGCTATGAATATTGTACCCTCGGTTGTGCATAAATGTTTAAAGTTTATCCACGGGGGTTTCGTACATGTTATTCATTACACCGGTTGGTTGTGGTAGCTACTCCTTGGATTACTCTTGGCATGTGCCTATTGGTCCTCTCCCACCTAGGATGGAACTCCTGCACCAAACATATTAGGATTATAAGAAAGGGTGCTTAAGGCTGAAAGTGAGATTCCCTCCATTGCCTTATGTTGTTTCACATAGGGCTTGCCTAAAAGCTGATAGTGATGCCGCTAATGCACGTAGAAGAGAAGTAGTCCCAAGATCTTCCTTCTTCCTCTTCCTTTGTTTAGCCTGACACTTCCTCTCACCCCGCTGAGGCACCTTAAAATTTTGTTTCACATTTGTGAGAGAATCCTATGGTTCCCGCTTGGTAAAATCCCAAGCATTCCACATTTAAACTTCTTGTTCTGCCCACATATCCTAGATCTATTTGGTATAATAGGAATAAAGGTCCCCATGGATATTCCTCTTTGTCTCGACCTTTGCGGCCTCCTACCACTCCTACTCCAAAAGTAGTAAATGGGAAGAGGCCCGCTACCAAGGAACCTGAGTGAACTCCCCTCATTTCTTCTCATCCTTCTCCTCTTGCTCTTGTTTAGGAGTCTATTCCTCTACTAGAAACGACTATAGTGGACACTCCCATGGCCGAGTAGGAGCCTTCTATTCCTTTATAGCCTCCAACCTCTGGCTCAAAGAGTTGTAGAAACCACCTTGCACATGAGCGCAAGTGTCAGTGAAAGGCTCTCTTGGCTGAGTAGGCTGCCTTATAGAGGAAGGAAGAGGAGATGACCACCCTTGTATCAGGGTCTCGTATCGTGTCCTCCTCTCTCCTCCCCTTTGCTTCCATTCATTCTAGCACTGTATCACTTATGACTTCTACTGTGAGTGTGAATGCGCTTGACCCTAAAAAGATGCAGGTGTTCATTGCTACTTTGGTGGAGCCGCCTCTATTGAGGTCCCTTCCTGATGTCTAGCCTTTCCTGAAACCCATAGATATGATGAAAACTTTAGTCGTGCCTACGACTGTTCTCTCCTCTCCCTTCACACTTCTTTCCTCATCTATGGGGAGTTCACATCCTCCGATGAAGTATAAGGTAGAGAGTGGTCCTTCTATCAATGGAGGACGTAAGAGGAGTCC